>OVBX01005357.1:0-13215 GCA_900406325.1 Erucastrum elatum
CGAACGGACAAGCAGAGTCAACCAACAAAACGGTGGTGAACATGCTCAAAAAGCGCTTGGACAAGGCTCATGGGCGATGGGCAGAGGAGTTACACGGAGTTCTCTGGGCCTATTGGACAACTCCGAAGACAGTTACCCAAGAAACCCCTTTCTCACTCGTCTATGGCACCGAATCAGCAATACCAACCGAGGTGCATGTTAAGACCACAATCTCCAACATCCTAACTCCCAAGGAGAACGATGAGNAGACCTACTAGACGAGAAAAGGTAAGCAGCCCGCCTAAGGAACACATCATACCAAATAAAAGTAGCCAAGAGCTACAATAAAAAGGTGAGATCCAGAACCTTCCAAGAAGGAGACTGGGTCCTGAGGCGAGTCAGCAACCATACGAGAGACAAATCAGCCGGAAAACTCGCCCCCGGATGGGAGGGGCCCTATCAGGTAATAGGGGTGCAAGGGGCAGGAGCATATAAGCTGCAAGACAGCCAAGGCAAGGTCCAACCCAACTGCTGGAACGCCTTGCACCTCAAATTCTATCATTTCTAAAGGCAAGATCTTCGGATTAAGCTCCATATATACTATTATACTATATATTTAAGTATTTTGGTCTTCCTACTCCTATGTATAACGAGAACGTCTCCGGACTAGGCTTATAAAATACATTTGGTTTCGACTAAAGGGAGTTAAGGGAATACCAATATACTTAAAGGGGCATATTTGCTGGATCGGGACCTTCGGGACCTTAGATCTTAGCTAGCCCCCTAGCTGGTGAGGCTACTCACCAGAGGTGGAGACATATATGGAAGGGGTCTGATCAGCCCTGAACCGATGTCTGCACGATAGGGCCCCGCGAAAAGGCCTATAGCTAAGAATTATGCGGGGACCACGTACTAGTGCCACTCAATCCCTCGTGAAATACGCTGTGAGCTAAACGCACGCAGGATGCATGACGTACACGGCCAAGTACTGTAATCAGATTCTGGCGGCTGATATGCAGGGAGCAAAGTGCAAATAACCGGTTAAGCACAAACAATTTAATACCTATCCAGATGTGGAAGGTAGTGTGTTTGGGTTGAAGCCGCCTTGCGGGGGGGNGTAGAACAGTGCCTTCGGGTCCAAAGACCTTCGGGTCCAAAGACCTTCAGGTCCAGAGACCTTCGGGTCCAAAGACCTTCGGGTCCAAAGACCTTCGGGCGCCAGGCGCCATGACGTGCAGCAAGGCGCCAGGCGCCATGTCGTGCAGCCAGGCGCCATGACGTGTAGCCTATCGCCGGGCGCCAGGCGTCATGTCGTGCGTGTGCTTGCTTATTTCCGATCTTCGATGGTTTTCCGCGGGAAATCTGTAGATAAAAAATAATCTTAGCCGTTGATTCCGAGATAACCATTTTCGACCCCAACAAAAGTTGTTCGTTTAATAAATCAGATATTCTGATTCGAGGAAGTCGTATGAAATTCTTTTCAAATTATACGAGTCTTTTTATTCTGAGAAATACTTTCCGCGTACTTTCAGACATTGATTTCGTCTTAACTGATTTTGACCCCAACAGTTAGCCCCCAATCTCGTTAGAACTTTTGCGATGTTCTTGCGAGCGGTAAGACATGTTAGGTAAGTTAGGCGAAATTAATGGTTAAAAGGCTCCGTGAAAAGCCGTAAGATTGGTAGCTGTGCCTTTCAAAGGCTGCCTACGTACCCTTGTTGTAGAGATCAAGCCTTCCGTAGTTCATTTTGGAGTTTAAGACCCTTATGACCTTTTTGGCGAGACTTTATCGTCTAGTTATGTGTAGCGTAGAGAATTTCGAGCATTTTACTGTCGATGGTTTTTCGTATTGGACCTTTGTCGGCCGCAAGAGTAGTGATATCACTCAAATTACCCTAAGGAGTGAATTACTCTCATCAAAAGAGATCAATTGTATTACTTAGGGATCGAATCCACATAGAGCAGGAGCACACAATAAACTATAGAAATCAAGGTTAGGCTAGGTAAACTGTTTATAAAGCAGTAAATAAAACAGTTGTTTGATTAAAGAGTTTTTAAACAATTAAGAGAAATAGCTAGACCTAGGGATTTATCAATCAATAGATTCAAAACTATAATTTAGGTATGCTATAGATTCATTCTAGAACTCGATTTATTCTAATAGTAAGTAATCCAGATTTCTCATGCAATTACTATTCATATGTCTAAGTCTCTGTTCCAGCTTTCGCATGCGAACAAGTGAGTATCGACCGATGCTATGGCTTGAGCATCGGTCGATACTTCCTCAGACAAGCATTAGCGACCTAATCGATTATGTTCAACCAGATTCCTAGACCAATTCTCATATGTGTCTAGGTATCTAATCCAACAAGATTCGGGTTCCGTTAATTGACTACACTTTAGTGCATCTCAATTGTCCTATGATTCTAGGTTCAAACAATCAGTCACACTTTCGTGTGAATAAAACTATTCCAGATCCTAGTATTACAAATCATCCTGGTGTAGAGATATATAGATAATATAGCAATCCTAATTGATTATGAGTTTGACATTAAGTTCATGAAATCCCTAAATCTAACAAGATGAACTACTCAGACATGATAGAAAGAACACAAATCATAATCTGAATAATAATAGAATACAAATCAAAGATAAAACCAATGGAGTTCCAATCAATCTCTAAAGGAGATTGATCGTCTCCCCAACCCTAATACAAGAATTATGAGGCAATGAAAGAGTTGTGAAAGCGTAGCCGTCAACAATGGCTTAGAATAACATAAATAGGGTTTCTGGTCGTCCAAGGGTATTCTGGTAATTTGGGTTGCTTCTAGGCTTCAATCGGTCGTGAAATATAGTTAGACCACGTCCTGACATTCATATCGATCGATATGAAGGTTTTCCCATCGATCGATATACATTCCTCTTCTCGACAGCCTTCTCTCGCGAGGCAGACTGACCATTATTCAGTAAAATGGGCATAACTTCTGATCTAACCGTGGGATTGACCTCAAATCGGTGTCATTGGAAAGTTGACTCAAAGATATATCTTGTGTCCAAAGATCAGCTTAATCGCACGAGGGGAAGGTCTCCATCCATATCTAAACATCTGACGCATGTGCGCAGTTCTGCACTTAAAAGGCTCCAAAAGACACCAAAATCACCATTTTACTCCAAGTCGTACCTGAACCTGTAAATACTCTAAATAGACTATTTCGTAGTAAATATATGTAAAAGCACCTAAAAGAACCTATAAACCATGACTAAAAGTGGGTCAAAATCATGGCCGATCAGCTCCCCCAGACATACCCTTTTGCTTGTCCTCAAGCAAAACCAACGGGCAGTCTCTCTGAAAAAGGTTTGAAAACAGCAGGGACTCAAAAAAATTTTATAAACTCAGTCACCATCTCTCTAGTATTGCAAACCAAATCATAAATATCCTAACATTAGAAGCACATTATACACTTCCTAGTATAGCAACCAAATTCTCCTAGTCAACAACTCAATAGATCCTGTCTGACAATCCCCTCTACTAACCTCATTTACTGCATAAAATAAAAGTGCAGGCTTTACCTTGGAGTATCGATCAAAGAACACATAAATTCAACTCAAACAAGTTTCTGAACACACATGCAGTCTTCTCTGATTCCTTTATTTCCCCCTTTTCTCTCTTCTCTGGTTCCTCATATTTTCAAATATAATGAACATTGATTTCCACAAAGGCTATCTTTGTATCATCTCATTGACTTAGTAAAACATATATTTTTTTTGAATAAGCGAATAATGGGGTCGCAGGAATCACTCCTACCCCTCGCTTTGATCATTCTTTTAAAGTAGAATAATGGGGTCGCATGAATCACTCCTACCCCTCTACTTCTCAAGAAATAATATCACATCTTTGATACAAAACTTTTCTTTCTTTCTTTCTTTAGGTGCCGAAGAGACAGAAGGAAGGGAATCAGAAGCACATAGACTATTACCTTCTAGACTTGCAGGAGGATTTCGATCCCTTGTATACCAAGCCCCAAGACAAGCAAAGTTGAGCTCAATTAGGTTGGAGGTCAGCTTTGGTTCCTTCAAACATTCTCAGCAAGTGCAAACATGGTTGATAGGTTGATCCACTTTAGTATCTCTAGTACTTCTGCAGTTCGTAAATCTAAAACTGGTCTAAAGAGTGGTTAGATGACAAGTAATAAATCGAAGATCATCATCCCCTTCTTGACTCAATAAAAAAAAATTTGAAAATATTTCAAATAAGACTCATAAAGGTAGATAACGTTAGTAATCCCCCAGACTTAAATTACATTGTCCCCATTGTAACACAGTCGGTGGTAAGGTAAAAATTATAAAGCAGAAGTACAAAATTTAACAAGTAAGAACGATAACCTGCTCAGTATCGATCGATACAATGAAGTTACAATCGATCGTTGCTGATGAAGTGATGTCGATCGATATCCAGATGGTCTCATCGGTCGATGTGCTGAGCAATCGTCTCTTTGGATCTGTTTTTTTTTTCAAAACTAAAACAAAATATCAGAAGAACCTCCCCCAGACTTGGATAACGCTGTGACCAGTGTATATCCAGTCGGAGTTATGGTGTAAATAAATCATAAGTACTCAATTTAAGAAGTTAGAACGATATACTTGACCGGATTAAGTGTCGATCGATGAATTTAGGTTACCATCGGTCGCTGCAGGTGATGTACTGTCGATCGATATTGACATGCTCTAATCGGTCGATTATGATTGGCAATCGTCTACTAGGATCCCTATTCAGCTATTGATGTGAGTATCCATCAACACAGTTAAGTGGCGATCAATACTTGTGATGCTCTGTCGATTGACACCAGCCGGTTGTCTTTCGATGCTGGTGGCGAACTCGTCTTCCTCTTATCTTTTCATGTCACCTAATATAAATAAGACACTAAAAGTCTACAAGTTAGTAATAACTAAGAAAACCAATTAACTCTTTTTTTTCGATGAACAGTGCTATTGCTACAGAGGCTCTGAACGGTGTCGCGCTACAGTGATTTCCGATTTTCTGCTACAGTGTCGGTCGATATTGCTGCTACAGTATTGCTCGATTTCTTGGACCATATCGCTCGATGGTCGTGCTACAGTGCGTTGCTACAGTGCCGTAGTTACTGTTCATCTTTTTTTTTACCTGCAACTTAATAAAAACTATAATCAGTAACATAGGAAAAAAAAAATCAAATTGAAAACATACTTAACAGTGGGTTGCCTCCCACTCAGCGCTTTGTTATAGTCGTTTAGCTTGACTTTGGAGATCTGCTTTAGTCCGGATGAAGATGTTGACTTGCTCCAAAACAAGTCTCAGTGTCTTTCTTCCTCATTTTGTTGATGTAGTTGGCAAAAGCTCTAGCAGAAACTTCTGCTTTATCCCTCAGCTCTGGATCACATAACACTCTAACCTTGGCAAAAGGTTCAGAGCTTCCTCTGCAGCGTACTTTATACTCAAGACTTCCCTCTTGACATTGTGAAGGGACTAGTGATAGGAAATCTGCATCTGCATTCCTTTTCTTTTTCTTCTTCATATTCCTTGTCCTTCCCCCAGACTTAGACTTTTCAGTCTCGGTCTGTTCAGAAATACGGAGGATGTCGATCAATGCTGGAAACTTCGTATCGATCAATTCTGATGGATGTTTGTCGATCGATGTTGAAGGCAAATTGTCGATCGATTATGAGGATTGGGAGTCGTCTGATGCTGGAGACATATTATCGATCGATGTTGATTCTGGTAGTGCATGCTCACGGTTTGAATCACCTTTAGGTGCTAGATCTTCAAACATCTCTATGCATGAAATAAACTTCTCATCGATCTTCTTTTCCAAGGGATCATAGAAGACAGTTTCATCAACATTAGTCAGGCACATCCTATTCTTCTTAAGATCACAAACTACTCCCACTGTAGCCATGAAGGCTCTTCCCAATAGAAGCAAATTTTTGTTGCTTGGTTTGATCTCCATGACATGAAAGTCCACTGGAATAGTGCATTCCCCTATCTCCACTTTAACATTCCTGATGATGCCTGCTGAATCAGCTCTGGTTTTGTCCGCAAAAGTGAAACTATCTTTAGAAGGTTCCACCTTTAATCCTAATACTTCAGCAGTGTCTATTACCATGATGCTGACTGCAGATCCAGTATCGCAGAGGGCGGTTGGCAAATCATGGTTATGTATAGAGCATGGAATCAAGAACTTTCCAGGATCTTCTTCCTTCTTGAGAGTCCTCTTAGGCTTAAGGCAGACATTGTTGAATAGTCTTTAACAGTCTCTCTGCTTTCTCTGAAGAAATTACCAAGTCTATACTTAGAATAGGCCTCCTCGAAAGACATATCCTTTGGAACCCTTTTCACCCTCTTATGAAATCCATCAAGGTCCTCTTTGTTAATTTCTCTCTTGAGGTGCTTGGGAATATATGGTTTCCTATATTTCACTATCATCTCAACTGGAATCTCAACTTTCGTTACCTGATTTTCCATGGCAGGTTCGTATCCGTCACATTGGTGTCGATCGATACATGGTGTATGTCGTCGATCGATATTATCAACGAAAGAGGTTTCAGCTAGGGTTGATTTCCCGTGCTTTGGTGATTCTGCAGATTGCTGATTCATCTTCTCTGTTGTCTTTAAGCAAACTGAAGTCTAAGATGAGTTTCGAGTTACCTTCAAGTGTTGTGCATCAAGATCTGGTAAACATACTTGGTGTGGCGTGGACAGATGTCGATCGATGTTCTTCTTCTCTTGTCGATCGATGCTAACATGTTGTTGTCGATCGGTGTCAGCTGGTTTAACTCGAGCTAGGGTGGGTGGATGTGGGTGTAGAGCAGCAAAGTCAGAGTGCCTCTGAATTCGAACGGACTTATCTGATCCCAAAAGAGGTGTCGATCGATGCTCGGCTGACGGTGTCGATCGACACAAATACGAGCTACCAATGGACATGGAACTTTCGACTAGGTAAGCTTCTTCTTCCAGCTTCTCATGTTTGATTACTTCGGCAATGTAATTATCCAAACTGGAATCGACCTGGTGCTCCTTAGTGTCGGGATGAATAGTATCGGGATGAACAATAACATGAACAGTACCTCGATGAACAGTGTCTCGATGAACAGTGACTGGATGAACAGTATTGATCGATGCGGTATGAATAGTGTCGATCGATATTGGATGAAATAGATCGACGTCAGATGAACAGTATCGTGAACAGTATTACGATGAACAGTATCGTGAACAGTACTTTTATGAACAGTACCGGCGACAACAGTGTCATTCCTTGGTAAAAGAGCTCGATTTTTCACTGCTTCTGCAGTCTTATGAACCTGAGTATCA
Source organism: Erucastrum elatum (assembly GCA_900406325.1). Lineage (NCBI taxonomy): Eukaryota > Viridiplantae > Streptophyta > Magnoliopsida > Brassicales > Brassicaceae > Erucastrum > Erucastrum elatum. The sequence continues at coordinate 7,325 of OVBX01005357.1, forward strand.
ACTATTTTGATATAGGATCTTAAGAATTTTAGACTTCCATTCAACTCTTTGAAGAGAAAACCCAATCTCGGATTCAAATGCTCAGTCACCTCTTGTAGTTCTTCCAAGAGTTTCCTCTCATCCTCATCATACTGAGCCTCATCCTCAAAGATAGTTTGCTGCACCCATGAGACTTCATGTACAGAACCAATCTTAGTCTCAACAATCTTGTCGCTATTCTTTGCAGCTGATTTTATCCTGTGTATATCAAGATTTTTGGCACTTTTGCTAGACACCATGTTCTCAATCAGTCTCTTAGCTTCCTCTATGGTCCTTGTCTCAAAGTTTCCTTCGCTTGCAGTATCCATCATCATACCATATCTTACATCAACACCATTGTAGAACTTCTTCAATGACTGAATCTCCGTAAAACCATGATGTGGACAATCTTTTTGGTATCCCATAAACCTCTCCCAAGTGCTTCTGAACGCCTCTGTAGGTCCTTGAGAGAATGTCTAAATTTTATCTTGTATATCTTCAGCCTTTGCATCATCGAAGAATTTACTAATGAATGCATTCCTGACATCATTCCATGTAGTGAGAGATCCTGGTGGTCGACTCCTAAGCCAACTTGTAGCATCCCCAGAAAGTGTGTATTTGAACAGCTTGCAGAGGATGTAGTCTTTGGTTGCTTCATTCTCATGGATGCCAGACGCATAGTCTTCTAATGTCTCAATATGGTCCATGGGCTTTTCGTGAGGAAGACCGCAATAAGGTTGCTGATTACTCACATGAATGAGGTGTTTAGGGTGTACTTTAAATCCATGGGCTTCCGGAGGTACTCGAATAGCAGACCTGTTAGTATAGAACTGACTAGGCCTGATCAATTCTGCTATCGTTCTCTTGCGAGAAACTCTATCATCCTCAGTGGTAGCAGATGAATCAAGGATTGCAGTCCTTTGTCCATCTATCTTCTGACCTGCTGCATTACACAGATGACCTTCCTGGTCACGCAGGTCTCCGTTCTCATGTCGTACAAGAAGTATATGCGCAACCATGTCTCTCGGATCAGTATCGGTCGATGTTCGAGCTGAACTATCGATCGATGTAGGGTGGGAGTCGGTCGACAAAAGGGTACCTTCGATCGATGTGGGTGGGAAAGTATCGGTCGATGAAGACGGTGTCTCGGTCGACTGTGGTTGGCGAATATCGATCGATGAACAAGTGTTGTTATCGATCGATAGGGAACGTCTTTCGTTGCGGATTGAACGCTCCAATCTTGTAAGATCTGAGACAAAAAGTAATTCTTCCTTGCTGCTTCTGGTACTGATAGGCATATATGTACTTGAAAGACAAGAAAACATTTTCAGTAAATAACTATAACAATAAATAAAACCTAGACTAAACCTATTAATCAAGTCTAATGGCGAATCCTTGCTCCCCGGCAACGGCACCAAATTTGATATCACTCAAATTACCCAAAGGAGTGAATTACTCTCATCAAAAGAGATCAATTGTAGTACTTAGGGATCGAATCCACAGAGAGCAGGAGCACACAATAAACTATAGAAATCAAGGTTAAGCTAGGTAAACAGTTTATAAAGCAGTAAATAAAACAGTTGTTTGATTGAAGAGTTTGTAAACAATTAAGAGAAATAGCTAGACCTAGGGATTTATCAATCAAGAGATTCAAAACTATAATTTAGGTATGCTAGAGATTCTATTCTAGAACTCAATTTATTCTAATAGTAAGTAATCCAGATTTCTCATGCAATTACTATTCATATGTCTAAGTCTATGTTCCAGCTTTTGCATATTGATCGATGCTATGGCTTGAGCATCGGTCGATACTTCCTCAGACAAGCATTAGCGACCTAATCAATTATGTTCAACCAGATTCCTAGACCAATTCTCATATGTGTCTAGATATCTAATCCAGCAGGATTCGGGTTCCGTTAATTGACCGCACTTTAGTGCATCTCAATTGTCCTATGATTCTAGGTTCAAACAATCAGTCACACTTTCGTGTGAAGAAAACTATTTCAGATCCTAGTATTACAAATCACCCTGGTGTAGAGATCTATAGATAATATAGCAATCCTAATTGATTATGAGTTTGACATTAAGTTCATGAAATCCCTAAATCTAACAAGATGAACTACTCAGACATGATAGAAAGAACACAAATCATAATCTGAATAATAATATAATATAAATCAAAGATAAAACTAATGGAGTTCCAATCAATCTCTAAAAGAGATTGATCTTCTCTCCAACCCTAATACAAGAATTATGAGGTAATGAAAGAGTTGTGAAAGCGTAGCCGTCAACAATGGCTTAGAATAACATAAATAGGGTTCCTGGTCGTCCAAAGGTATTATGGTAATTTTGGTTGCTTCTGGCCTTCAATCGGTCATGAAATATAGTTATACGACGTCCTGACATTCATATCGATCGATATGAAGGTTTTCCCATCGATCGATATACATTACTCTTCTCGACAGCCTTCTCTCGCGAGGCAGACTGACCACTCTTCAGTAAAACGGGCTTAACTTCTGATCTAACCGTGGGATTGACCTCAAACCGGTGGCATTGGAAAGCTAACTCAAAGATATATTTTGTGTCCAAAGATCACCTTAATCTCACGAGGGGAATGTCTCCATCCATATCTAAACATCTGACGCATCTGCGCAGTTCTGCACTTAAAAGGATCCAAAAGACACCAAAATCACCATTTTACTCCAAGTCGTACCTGAACCTGTAAATACTCTAAATAGACTCTATTTCGTAGTAAATATATGTAAAAGCACCTATAAACCATGACTAAAAGTGGGTCAAAATCATGGCCGATCAAGTAGCCTCGGAGGCTGTTTATTTTAGCCAAATTTGGCCTGTTAAAAATATTTTGCTCAAATTTATAAAATCGTGGTTTTTATAAATCGAGAGAACTTCCGTTTATTGAAGTTAGAGGGACAGGTGTGAGTTGTCATCTCATTCCTAACCCCCTTACGATCACTTTATCCATCGATTGTACAAAACAAGATTTTTCGCGGTTTACTAATTTACGGGGAGGTTTTTGAAACGAATAAACTTAAGTGAAGAGACAAGTTTTGGGATCTCGTATCGGGTGTTGATACTATGCCTGTGAGATGTCAAGATCCAGCAGGGATGGGTTTAGGGCAAGACCTAGGTTTACTCTCGGACTAAGGCTTTGCGATGACAAGTCTGCTTTCATTTTGCCTATTTGGGATTTTAACCTGATTCGTACCGTTTTAAAATCCGAGAAGTGTTATCCGCTTATATGATTTGTCTGGGTACGAATCGAGCTACTTCCGTTAGGAAGCGCTGAACGAAATTTCAGTTTTCTTGTATAGCGCGCTATGTTATCCTTGTCGGATGTAAGAGAGCCTACCCTTTTAAAGGTGGCTATTGTCTGTTTAGGACGTTAGAGATCGTTTGTTGTGATCAGCAAAAACGATATGATACCGTTTTGAAGGTGTGTTATAGTTTTTAGACGAGAATTTCGTCTAGAATGTTTTGAGGAAAAAATATCCTTCGAGCGTTAGCAACGTCTCGCAGTGCCGAAAGTTGAGTTTTCCTTGTGCCGTATTTTGTGTTTGAAATGTTTGCGGGCTTGGAGATGTTTTGCAAATTTTCGCAGCCAAAAACTGTTGTCTCAGTTTTGGCGCTGAATTGTTCGATTTTTGATCAAGGAATTAGGACCGAAGGGTCTCGTAAATTTGACCAGGGAGAAGCGTCTACCTTCACTACGTTTCGTGAAGTGTTGGCCTTCCCGAATTTGTTTTTTGTATTTTTTTTAAAAAATGACTTGTATAGCTATAGGAGCTTTGTTACGAGTGTTTTCTTTTCATCCCGCGTTTTATGGGGCATATAGAACTTAACTGGTTGATGATAAGTTTAAATCTTCCGTTAACCATATGGTTGTTTGGACTCAGTTTCGTTACAAAGAATTCATCGTATGATTTCTGATTATGGGTTGTTCGACAAACTGCTTTCATAATAGTCGCTTGGCGTTTCAAGACCAGTCGTGGGTTGTCGTTTAGCCGTTAGCCGTTGAGCGGTTAGAGCGGTTAGAGTGGTGGTCGCTCGGTAGTCATGGAATGGCATGGAGGCTAGGCTCAGCCGTGTAGCCAAGGAAGTCGTATGTAAAGGATCAGACAACGATCCTTTGTGTTACCATAAAAGATCGTGTTAGTTAACGATTGTTCTTAGTGGCGATGCCGAGTGAAGGTTCGGGCTCTATGGAGAGGTGTAGTTGGCTGAGGGCCAAATAGCGTTCATCGAGATTCACATGCCAAGAGTAGCGGAGTTTTCCGAGTTATGGTTGATGGCTGCTAAAAACGATTTCCACATTAGCTATATGATGAATGCTTCGTATTAGTTTCCTTTGGTTGTATTATTTCATTTTTTTCCGAGGGAGACAAAGTTAAAAGGATCAACGTAAAAAAAGTGCAGATTCGGTTGCATGGTCATTTCCTGCTCCAACATAATCGAGGAGAATGAAAGTAGGAATCAGCAACCTCATGGAGAAGAGTTATCTACGACAGTTATCTGTTAGACCCGTTACGTTTATTTTACGAATGTTTATTCGTATGAAGTAATTCAACCACACAAAGGATTTTTCGTAAAAGTATTGTGAAAGGGGCTTTTTTGTAAAGTAATTGGAGAGTGTTTCTCACAAATTGCTCGTGATACCTGCGATCATGGAATATGTTTTACTCTCTCGCTTTCCCGTGTTGCGAATTCGTTTTGGATGAGATCGATTTTGCTTTCCCATAGGCTATTTCGTATAAAAAGTTTTTGTTATACAAAAGTAATGGATGACCGGTTTCATGGAGATAGAAAATCGCAGATATTCAAAGTAGCGATGTTTCGGTGGCTTACATGGGAAACATTTCCGCTTTGAATTTGACCTTGGGCGAAAGTTGCTTCGAATTACTCATGGAGATTTACCAAAGGTTATTTTGTTATTTTTGTAGTTCACCGTCGTGCTATTAGTCTGATGTTGGTACGAGTTTCTGGTCGCGAGTTTGCGACGAGAGACGACGTAGAGTTTTCAAGACTATGTTTGTAACGGTTTGGCTATGCCGCTAGCGTTTTAGACAAATCTCGGAGTGTCGTTTGCCTTTTGAAAAGATTTTGACATGCACATTTTACTACCTAAGCGTTCTTCCGCTTATTGCTACTTCCCTTTCTTTTTACGAAAGAAAACCGGTTAGCCGTTCTTTCGGAGGCTTGTGTACGTTTTTTCTTTCTTTTAAGAAATGGGATGAGTATGCTTAGAGTGTTGTGATTATTTCTCGGTTTTTCGAGAGAATAAACCAGTTTGCCTGTTCTGCCTGGACAGTCAAGGAACAATGGAACAAGGCTAGAAAATTTGCCTAAGACTTAGCTTGCTAGACTATCCGCCTAGGTTCTAAGTTCCCTAAATTCCACGGCAGTTTTCAAGACATTTTTATTCTATTCCTACCGAAGTAAAAACCTTGACAGAATTTTCTAAATCGGACGTACCTTAGTCTCATTGATGATTCGAGATTGCCTCTTTTTCTTTCCTCTTCTCTTCTTGTCGTGTGATGATATACCATGATTTTGACCCACTTTTACTCATGGTATTTATATGATTTTACTATATATATATCTATGTTTTGGAGTCTTTTAGGTATGTTTTCAGGTTCAAGGGCATTTTGGAGTAAAGTGGCGTTTTAGGTGCCATTTGGAGCTTAAAGGAGAGTTTTCCCGAGATGACTTGAAGATCAGACATCGAGGTCGATATCCAGAGTTACATATCGATCGATACACATCTTGTGTTTTGGCCTAATTGTACTCAATATTTAACCTAATTGTACTCAATATTTATACCTTTGCCTATGTGTTTTGGCAAAGTAAGCTTT
>OVBX01005358.1:0-13214 GCA_900406325.1 Erucastrum elatum
TATATATATATATATGTGTGTGTGTGTGTGTGTGTGTGTTTGTGTGACTCAAACATTTTGTCAGTGTTAGTTTAGTACAACAAAAGGAATTTCAGATTACTAAAAATCACTTCACATGGTTTTAAATTTTTATTTTACTTTTTATTTTATGAAACTATATGGCATTATGGTGAAAATATTAGTGTTGAAATACTATCTAGTTTATAAGAGCAACCCCAGTGATAGTGTTTTACCATGAAGTTTTTAAATCATATATTTATGTATGTATATGTAAGAATAATAATATTCTTGTAAACCCAACCAATAATTTCTATTAAATAATATCCAATAATTTTAGTATCACAAAATTCAATAATATACAAATATATAACTTAAGGATTCCATAGTAAAATACCACTATTGGAATTGCTCTAAGAACATTTTTAATGGAGATCTCTCAATAAATCTCTTACCAATAAACAAATATATTAAAGGAGAAAAAGTAAGAGAGTAAAATAGATGGTTTCTCCAGAAAGATACTCTTGCAATAACTAAAGAAACTAATAACAAGTGTCAACTAATAATTAAGATTTTAATAATTTTTTTTTTTTGAGAATTATTTAGTGGGTCTCTCACCACTGCATATGATCTAAGACTACTAAACCATTCATGTTTGGGATAAATAATGTGAACCACTGGATCAAAGGTTGTTTAGTTTTTGAGAAACCTACGCTTTTATTATCCCGAGTATGGGATTCTATGTTTTATTTATATCTGTATATGTGTGTGCGTGTGTGTGTGTTTGGGAGAATAATCGGAAAATACATGGTAGATGTTCGTCCACTAGGAGGAGAAGAATCATCTTATATAAGAGCAAGTCCAACGCTGTTATCGCACATCTCGATTTCCAAGAGCAAAATTAATTATTTTATTAATTTTTTTTTTCATTTTATTTTAAAAAGAAAAAAGAGAAAAAAAAGAAAAATCAACTAATCGTGGGCCGCCACGTAGCGTGGAGTCCGCGAAACAGTAACATACCTCGCTCAAATTGATCCTTAAGTTAGGAATTTTTCTGCACAGAATCCAAAAAATGCCAATATTTTAATATTTGTTTTACGTAAAGTTCCCCGACGTTCCCCGCGTTGGACTTGCTCTAAGAACCTTTTAGCTGGCTTTCATATGCTCTTTTGGGAATGTGTTTTTTTTTTTTGCACAGAGAAACAATGGTTTTAAATCCATTTCGAAAAGTACGAAGTTGATTGGACAGGTTGTAGAAATTGTAGAAAATTTGTGGACAATCATTCTTCTCTTTTTACTTTTTTATGAAGTAATCATATTTAGCTTTCAAAAATGAATCTATAGCAAAATATTAGGAAAAGAAATATACTAGCTCTCAAAAATAAATTTTCTAAAACTTTAATTTCATACGTTGTACATCTTTAAAAAATAAATCACAGAAAAAGAAATTAAAACACAACCAAAATGTCTACAACCAGAGTTTTTCCCAAAAATTGTCCAATAGTTTTTTTTTGAGAGAGGGTAAAATCTGTAATATCTGATTAGATATTAATCATCTTAATTATGAGCGATGATTCGTGAAGAGTTCATGTATGATTTAGTAGATGGGATTCATATGTGGATCAAATCTCATATCTGTTTATGTGTTGTATGATTGGTGAATGCGAGAAAACTGGATTGAAGTTCTCTTTTCTTTCTTTTTCTACGCAATTGTGGGATCAATTAATCTCTTCCTTCTTATGTATCATGGTTTCATGGTGGTTTGTGAATTTCTCCGTTATGGTTCAGTGGTGATCTCCAGACACGATGACGACATGTCTACCCATTAGTAGGTGGCTTGACCCCTTTCGTCACGTTTGGTTGTAGACAAAACACAGACCCACACACCCAGTCAAACACGGGAATATAAAATGGCGTGATACCTACGCTAAAGGTGAGTGGAGAGGAAGTGCATGTGTGTATATATACGATCATCACTAGAGTTATTAAACAGGCAATGCAAATCTTTTTTCTTTTTTGCTACAATGTTATTAAACCGATAGTTGAATAAACAAGAAAAACGTTTTATAACAAACTTATCACTCTCAACCTCCTTCTCTTGATCTCGAGTTGAATAAATAAGAAGAAGAAGAAGCATGAACGGCGATATCGAGTTTGTAAATATTGGGTAAAGAGGTCTTAATAGAGAAGTGAGTACGTAAATACATGGATTTGGTTGGAGGTCAGCCGCTACGCCTCTCATCTCCGAAGTTCAAAACCCTTTATTTGGTTAGTCTTACCATTCATTTATTTCAATCTCTATCTTATGGAATATGTTAGCCTTGGTTACCTTTAGGGATAGTTTCAGAGACCTTTTAAAAAATTATACATAATTTGGTTATATTCATCTACCGATCATATAAAACTGGGATCATAACTAAAATCTAAAAGTTGTGAGCCATACTAAAGTACATAGGTCCATCAAATTTGGAAGAATGAAATTTAGAACTCTATATAACATCAATGGTCCGGTCATGGATATAGACAAGTGAAGTGAAACATTGACGTATGTTCCTATATACTCCCTCCGTTTCTAAATAAGTGTCACTCAGACGCTTTTCACACAGATTAAGAAAATCACGGAAATATATGTAAGTTGTTATTAATTACACCTCATTGTCCAATAGTATTTTAGATAAATATATTTATTTATAAGATCAATGCATTTTTCAATTAATTTTGAGCTGAAAGTTATTAAAAACTGCATTGGGATTGTAGAATGACACTCTTTGTGAAACAAGAAAAAAGAGCTAAAGTGACACTTATTCAGAAACAGAGGGAGTATAATTTAACAAATAATCTATATAAACACTGGTCTTTATATTTATAAAATATTAAAAAATTTACTAAATTGTTTACATCTTTAAACTATCAATAGTTTTGAATTCTGAATTTTCACATATATTACTGGATATTTCATCGTTACAAACAAATAATTAGCTTGATTACCAGATAGAACTTAATTAAAAGTAAATGATAAAATTGAGCGTTATATATTAATGTGTGCTGGACCGGAAATGGTTAAAGGTGAGGCATGCACAAGGAATCCACAATGTAGCATTAGAAGAGGAAGGATGGATAGATGACAAAGGTGATCCCCATCTCTCTCCAAGTCTTTTAGATGCACCTCTCTCTCCAAAGGGTATAAAACAGGTGAGAAGGAGATAAATTTAATTAACTACTATTAAGGATTAATATATACCTTGAGATGCACTATTGTACATAATTATGAATACGGATATAATTACGCAGGTTTCTGAACATCGCAAAGAAATACTTAACTCAGGATTACTAAACACTATCGAGTTAGTGATTACCTCTCCGCTGCGCAGGTACTGCTACACCTTCCTAGCTTCTCGTACAGACCTCTCAGACCGATTCAAAAGTGTTTGACCCTTTTGGACAGTTGACCTATATGGACATGATGATTTTAATTTCCGTCCATTTCATTAAGTACTACTGTTTTCTTTCTCAAAATGACTATGTCCACCATAAGATAAGTATTTATATTTGTTCTGTATAAAATTAAATAAAATATTCGTTTTACTTTTCCAAAAGAAAAAACAACAAAGAAATTGATTTGTTTTAACTTTTAAGACCAGCAAAAGTCCCTACTAAACGGGTTAAATGGAATGGGCTGTCCCCCTTTAGGACCTTTATAGTAGCACTTTCATGCAATTTCAGGGCAATGGAAACTGCAGTTGGAATATTTAGAGGACAAAAAGCCATAAATCAATCGGACAACTTCCCTCCAATTATAGCACTTGAGCTTTGTAGAGAACGCATGGTAATATTCATTACTTCCCAAACTTCTCAAAACGGTATAGAATCAAAGCTATGTTATAAAAAAACTATCAATTAATATGAATGATTTTATATCCCAAGACTTTGGCTGAAAGATCACTATATGTTCCAATGAGGCATGTAAATGAAGAACTATGCACTCTGAATCCATTGCTCGGTATCTGCAGGGAATATATCCGTGTGATCGTAGAGAAAGTATAAGTACCCGTCGCATTTGTTTCCCGGAGATCGACTTTACTATGGTACGTATAGTTAACCTCACACCAATTCTCTAGAAGTTCAAATGATCTAGGTTTATTCTCGGATTTTGATAAAACTTATTTTTCTTTTGGTCATAGGTAGAGAGTGATGAAGATGCTCTATGGAGAGAAGAGGAACGGGAAAACCTAGAAGAGGTTTCTGCTAGAGGCCTTCGCTTTCTCAAATGGTCACCACCCTAATTTTATTTTTTCTGGACTTTCACATTTGTCTTTCTACTAATCACAAACTAGTTGACAGAAAAAAAACACAGAAACTAAACTTTAAATATAAATACAAAGTTTCATTTAAATGGTACTATCTATTTTTTTTTATTAAACTGAAGTATCGTAAACCTATAGAAAAATTTAGACTAATCTCCAAAGTATGAATATATTTTTTCTCCGGGTATTCAAATGAGCTGAAATCAAATGTTTATATCCATGTTTGATGTTAATATTTTATATTACATAATACTTCTAGTGAGTCATTATGCTTAGATGATTCACATTCTGTGGAGGTAGGTTTTACATTTTTATAAACATAGATCAGAATAATGTTGTCAGATACATGGTACAGTCATTGTCTTTACCAACATTCCAATAAAAACATGTAGGTTATGGGAGAGACCAGAGAAAGAAATAGCAGTTGTTAGCCATGGGATTTTCTTGCAACAGACACTTCGTGCCCTGCATGAAAAAGTTAGCATACCTCTTCAAGATAGTCTTCTCACAAGGTCGATTATACGACTCCTGAAACTCATTAATCCGCCTCTTGTCAAATTATTTGTTTTAACGTGTAATTAAAACCATGGACCCGAAGTCATCGTACGTATGATATTTTATAAAACTGATTTCATTGACCGATCTTCTCTTTTGTTTAGGTTTGCCAATTGTGAACTACGTTCAATCCGGATAGACAAGAGGTATCTAAAACTAGCTTTTAAGAAATGTAGGAGATTTAAAGTATAGTGTTGTTTCTAAATTATGTTCACAATTATAAGTGCAGTGACATGGAAGCAGTAACAGTAACGACTTATAACTGTATAAAAAGCGTTGCTCCAACTTCAAGTTCCCTTCACACGCATGAATAGAAGCCATTCGTGTGATTGTGGTTTTATGTTTTCATGTCATGCACATAGCGCTTGGAACCAGGGAAGCAAGCCACATACGAATCCGGTTACCACCTAGCCTATGCGAGGGCAGACATGCGTGTGAAACTCTCTCTTTTGTTTTCTTAATTAATGTTTTACTTCCTGAGAATCTCTTCTTAATTTCTTTTACTTATGTGTGATTGATTACTTTAGCAAAAACGATCTGCTTAAGTTTGTGGTTCCGTTAATATTACATACATAATACATATACGTCATCCCAATATCTGGTTGCAATGCCTTCAATAAAAATAAATTGTGGTTGCAGAACTTGCAGTTGGTTTTCTTGTATGAATGCATGCATTATGTAAGGGAAACATATCGAAAACTTATAACATCTGTCTGCTCATGATTGAGATGTTTATTTAAAGCTTGACTGATAAACGCCAACATCAAAAGGAAACGCAAAACACAAAAACTTACTGATCAAATGATTGCGTTTTTGCATTTTAGCAAAAATCATTGTAAGTGTAAAGAGACAAGCTGAAAAGATCGTTGGTCCATCTACTTAAAACCAAAAGGAACTCTGTTACACTATAATTGGATAGTATATGAAAATACCATGTTTTATATTTTAAAAAGAAAATACCAGATTTCATTAATTAAAAAAAAATCCCTAGAAAGTAACATATACATATGTGAATGAGATTTTTATGAGAGACTATTGCAATTGCGCGTGTACGACAATGAGAGAGTAGAGGAGCGTGGGCACGAAGACATTAATAAAAGTGACGTGGTTATAAATTTGGAAAGACGACGCCAAATAGAAAGTCATTTTTCATATTAAATTGGCAATCTTTAAGAGTTTGGTTCAACCATATTCTTAAAATTCATAATTTCATCAACAATCTCTCTCTCTCTCTCTCTCTCACAAGCAAACAATCATTATTGCTAAAGGTCTCTCCTCTGATTAGGTCGTCTTCCACTTTCTTCATCTGATCTCTTTGTTTCTCTTTCCGCCCTTTTTTGTTAATAATCAAAAGATGACCACCGAGACCGGAGAAATCAGCATCGTATGCAACCACTGGTATGTAATTATTTGATCCTTCACTCGGTTTTGTTTTGCTTCGCTTTGTTTCTTGATTGTTTATTGGTTATGCAGTTTTGCTATTCATTCGTTTTGTGAATTGGTCGGTGATTAAAAGTTATTACATTTGTATGTCGGATTGTAGAGGTTTATGAGCTTGCGTGATCCACTTTGGTTCCTGTAATAACTAGAATCAGCTAGGCTTTTGTCGGTGATTAGTTATATAATAACTATTGGATTCCCAGTTTTATTGCATAAAGACTTGATTTTTATTTGGTTATCTACTTAAAGGTTGCTTCTTTTTTTTGCCACTTCCCCCTAAATTCAATTACATTTGATGTTGTGTGACAATTCCATTGTGAATTTTGGATTTGGAATTCACTTATTCAATTACTCTGTTCTGGTTGATGTTTACAGATTATTACTCAGATTATTTTTTTTTCACCTTTGCTGCAAGAAGTTTTTGACTATTTTAACTTGCTTTAAGCGTAACTTTGATGGTTTGCATAGTTTCTAGAGGGGTAAGTATATGCTTTGACTAGTCATTGTTGCGTTGAGTCTGCTGAGAGTAGGTCTGCTTGATGAATGATGTAGTTCTGATTGGGATCATTGAGTCTATTCCTTTTTTTTGTATGATCAATGGTGGTAACATCTACTTGGATGGTTGATCCCTCTCCTTGAGTGTACCTTATTAAAGCTTTAGCGTAACTGACAATTTTTAATGTTTTTAGTGACAGAGACATTCCAGCGCAAAACATCGATCTGCATCGTGTACATTGTGCCCGGAATCTAGAAAAATGCAAGATTTGTGGTGATATGGTTCCCAAAAAACATGCTGAGGAACACTTCTCCAACACACATGCCCCGGTACACTGATTATTTTTTTGTATTTCTCACCTGTCTTTTAAGTGTATTCTGTTTTGATTGATTTACACAACCATCATCTTTGAACTCAGAACCTTTTCTTAGTTATATCCTTGTTGAGGCATGTTAATCAAAAGGATATATCTATAGTTTCGTATGGTGGCTGTTGTAGTATCGTTCTCTAGCACATTGGTTTTAGATGCTGCTATTTGAACGAAGTGACCAGCTTAAGCTTATGAGATTCCTCTTGTTACTGTATTTGACAAGGTACCATGTTCGATGTGCAAAGAGACCATAGAACGTGACGTTTTTGATAGTCATGAAGTAGACACTTGTCCCAAGAGGATTGTAACGTGTGAGTTCTGTGAGTTTCCATTGCCTGCAGTTGATCTTGCTGAGCATCAGGTATCCACTTGATCTCTCTCCCCCCTTTCTCTCCGATGAAGGGCTTATCTGATTGTCTTCTGGTTTATTAAAATCAGGAAGTATGTGGCAACCGCACGGAGCTCTGTTATCAATGCAACAGCTATGTTAGATTGCGAGAAACTTATGGTCATCAAACCAAATGCACTGGTTCTGTTCTCAACAATGTTGAACCATCCAGGTACATTTTTCTGATCTTGCATCGTTTTCATTTCATAAAAACTCTGATTCAAAGTCTTAAGTCTTTTGGTTAAACTTATGTGCAGAAGGGTGCCAAGAGCAGCAGAAGGAGATGGAAACGGTAGGAGGAGAAGAGATGGGGACGGTTTTTCTAACAAAAGGCTTTTCTTCACTATAGCGATAACGGGTATAGCTGTCTTGATAGGATCTCTGTTCTTCCAGAGGAAGCCTGAGGTGAGCTAAGCAGAGAGACATAGCTTGTGTGTAGTTCTGTAAATTTGCTCAAACTCCTTTCAGACAGATTCGAAGTTTATACATTTTAATGCTTACCGAGACAGAGACTTTCTTTTGTATTTGATTTCAGTAAAAAGAGATATTGCAATTTTTTGTGGGCCTTTGTCAGTTTAAAGTTGGGTTTGGGCTTCTTAAATGATGCAAGAAATCAGTCAATATTGTCGTATCTTTCATGGAAAAATCCAAAGTATCTTCGATCCAACTCCAAAATAAAATAAATAATGCAGTTATCAACCAACAAAAAATGTTGGATTGGAAATATTCTCAGCCATTAAACTTGGTTAAAATGACAAAATTTTAGAGTCACCATTTTTAGATTTCTATAACCTCTATATTAATGCCCATTTTGTTTAAATCTATACATTTTAAATCCATTTAAGAGTTTAATAATAGTGACATAAGTGATAGTAAATATAATGTCTTTTTTTTTTTCAATTCGATCTTGTAAATCCAATATATTGAAGAAGAAAAATCAATAAATCTAAAATACTTAAATTTTGATGTAATATTTAATGAAGAAGACCAAGATTTAAATTTGAAGTTAAAAATATTTTCGTAAGATAGTAATAATACAAATGCCTTTGACCAATTATATTTTGCCATTTATTTATATTTGATTTCAAGGCAATGTCTGTAAAAAATTTCGTTGTTCTTCTATTGAGAATTATCTCATTGTTGTGTTCAAATAGAATATAGTTTCCTTGATGTATTGTCAATGATCCATACTCCAGATGAGGCAGCCGCCAACAACTTTTGCTTCAAGCATCAGCATTCTTATATTCCTTCTACTGTTCGTGTGCATTTTATACAGATATATGCATATCTTTACGGTATATATTTGTTTTTGTATACGTGCATCTCATCGCATACGATACGTACTCAACGTGAACTCTTTAATTATGAGCTTAGTTTATGTAAGTCACCGTAAGGTATTTGTATTAACATACGTCTTTCATCGGATATTTTAAAGTATTGAGTTTTTATGCATATAGTCCAATCGGTTCTTCTTTATAACAATAAAATCTTTAGAGACTACAATAAATAAATATGGTGTCACCATCAAGAACTCGAATCGCTTTCAGGTAAACTGGATTGTGAGTACTCATCTCTTTTTTACGAAGCTGAGCACGTGAACACTAATCTAAATATAAATAATTGATAAAATGTAGATTAGTGTTGATAAAATCTTAAAATTATATTGGATCTTCCATGAAAATGTCTAAATGGGGTTATAATATTATTTTTAATGAAAAAAATAATATATATATATATATATATATATATGTGTGTATATACATGTAACTAAAAAGAAGAACTGTTTATTCCAACCATAAAAAGTCTTCTTATAATAAGAAGAAAAAAAACAAGAAATTCTTTGTTTATAGCCGAAGAAAAGTTCACAAATTCCTTTGTTTTACTTTTTGTCTTGTCTTTGTCCTACTTCAAAGTTTTTGTATTGATAATAGATTCTTATTAGAAAACAACCTATATAAATGATGAAGTTGTCACAAGATAATTGACGCTTCTTCATTTCTTCTAATTCTTACTTGCCTCATCTCCACAACTTCACATGTCTGATTATCTTTGTGGACAGCATTTTGAGAAAGCTCCAAGAAAAATCCGCTGATCTTTATCATGTTTCTGTTCTCTTCACGTGTTTTTCATCTCGTGACGACCTCAGGTACGCATCAGAGAAAGAAACACCATTACAATTCTTTTGAGAACTATAATGCATTTTGTATTTCTATTCGACCTTCTTTTAAAATGATCAGAACCTATCTCCTAACAAGACGTTACTGTATGTGTGCGGTACGTATTTGGTTGAAAATAAGGTCACCAGAGACACTTATTGAGACAAAGAGGATGGATGATTGCTTTGATCATGTTCTTGTCCTTGTTTGAGATTGCTGTCTCCCAGAACCAAAGCTGTGATCCAGAATCAACACAAGTCTTGCAATTGCTTTACCAAGATGGGCACGTAAGTCATTTATCTAAATGTTCTTTTTACTAATCAACATACTTGATTAGCTTTTAGTTGACTATCAAACTTGTTTTAGTAATTTCTAGCTTCCTTGATATGCAAGTCACGTTAAGAAACCCTAACCTATATGTTTAATTACAGGTGGTGATTGATAACGGAATTTTCCAATTAACTTTATCTAATCCTGAGGGATTTGTGACTGGAGTTCAGTACAATGGTATTGAAAATGTACTTGCCTATACTGGCCATGAAAACGATAGAGGGTAAATCTATAGATATGCATATGTATGCGACTCAGCCTAATACCCTAATAAACTGAATCTAATTGATGTGTTTACTGCAGTTACTGGGACTTAGTGTGGAACTTTCCAGGAAATAAAACTAAAATAAAAGGGACATTAGACCGGTAAATAACTCTCTCTTTGCAGACTGTAGTTATGTATATTCCAGTGTGAAACTTACTTGGATTAATCTGCAGGATTGAAGCAACAAAGATGGAAGTGATAACGCAAAACGATGAACAGATAGAGATATCGTTTTCAAGGACTTGGAATGCTTCTTCAAATGTGACTGTTCCAGTGAATATAGACAAGAGGTAGTTAATTAAACTAGTATACATCTTCTTGAGTCTATATTTATGGGAGGTGATTTTTTTTTTTCAGGTTTGTAGTGCTGCAAAACTCGTCAGGGTTCTACAGTTATGCCATCTTCGAGAGGTTACAAGGGTGGCCTGCTGTTGAAATTGATAATATTCGTTTAGCAATTAAGCTAGACAAGGACAAGTAACGTTACTGTACTTATTCATCAATTATATATAACTGTCTATTATTCAGATTAGTGATTGATTTTTTATATCTGTATAGGTTTGATTACATGGCGATTTCAGATGAGAGGCAAAGGTACATGCCTCGGCCAGATGATAGGATTCCTCCTCGAGGTAAGCCTCTTGCTTACCCCGAGGCCGTTCAACTTCTAGACCCTATTGAGCCTGAGTTTAAAGGAGAGGTAAACTTCTTTTCTTTTTAGAAAACAGAGCAGTGAAAGCAGAGGATCATTAACGTTGACTGTAACCTTATAGGTTGATGACAAGTATGAATACTCAATGGAGAGTAAAGACATAAAAGTTCATGGATGGATAAGTACAAATGACTCAGTTGGTTTCTGGCAAATCACTCCAAGCAACGAGTTCCGATCTGCTGGTCCTCTCAAGCAGTTCCTAGGCTCCCATGTCGGTCCAACCAACCTCGCGGTGAGCATAAGTTCAACATTTGGATTCATAAAATTCGGATTAAGATGGATACTAATTGATGTGTGTGTGAATTGGAAACAGATATTTCACAGTACTCACTATGTTGGAGCAGAACTAATCATGAGTTTTGAAGAAGGTGAAGCATGGAAGAAAGTGTTTGGATCTGTCTTTATTTATCTCAACTCTTTTCCTAAAGAAGTTGATCCTCTCTTGCTCTGGCATGAAGCCAAGAACCAGGTCTGTCATATAATGCACATGCACACACGTAAGAATAACGGAGAGCTGAGTAGTTTATTTGACTGTTTGTTTCAGACAAAGATTGAAGAGGAGAAGTGGCCTTATAACTTCACAACTTCAAGTGATTTTCCTTCATCTGACCAAAGAGGATCCATTACTGGTAGATTACTCGTTAGAGACCGGTACATAAGCAGTGAGGATATACCAGCTAATGGATCGTACGTGGGGTTAGCTGCACCAGGAGATGTTGGCTCATGGCAAAGAGAATACAAAGTAATTTATTTAAATTATTAATATGTGATTCCTTCTCCCTCTTGTTACTTACTAATTATAAAGATTTGATTACATTGATAGGGTTACCAGTTCTGGTCAAAGGCCGACGAAGAAGGATACTTCTGTATAAACAATGTGAGAAGTGGTCGTTACAATCTCTATGCATTTGTCCCTGGCTTCATCGGTGATTACCACAACGAGACCGTTTTCGACATTTCTCCAGGTTCGAGTACTTTTAATACAACAACTTTAGTGTTACATCCATATATTGGACTAACAAGAGTAAATATAATGGAATCAGGTTCGGACACATGCCTAGGCGAGTTGGTGTATGAACCTCCAAGAGAAGGTCCAACTCTATGGGAAATTGGTGTACCAGACCGAACAGCTGCAGAGTTCTACATTCCTGACCCTAACCCAATGTTTGTGAACAAACTGTACGTAAACATTTCTGATAACAAATACAGACAATATGGTTTATGGGAACGGTACTCAGAATTGTACCCCGATGAAGATATGGTCTACGACGTTGATGTTGATGATTACTCTAAAGATTGGTTCTACATGCAAGTCACAAGGTTAGTTTTAAACCCCACACTACGAATATAAAACTTTGTAAATGTATGCAACAATGGCTTTGCAGGAAGCTAGACGATGGTGGATACAACGGTACGACATGGGAGATCAAGTTTCAATTCGACGACCAAGTGACAAATCTTACCAGAGATTTCAAACTGCGAATCGCTCTAGCCACATCCAATGTAGCTGAATTGCAGGTGTGATACTAAGAACGCTCTTTCCTTACAAGTGAAGAAAATTAGAATCTTCGAAAACTTAACTCGGTTTGAGAATTGAGATCTTTGGTCTATCATTTTTGTAGGTTCGGGTGAACGATATTTCTGTGGATCCTCCATTATTTACAACGGGACAAATAGGAAAAGATAATACAATCGCAAGACATGGTATACATGGACTGTATTGGTTATACAGTGTGAATGTGCCTGCTTCTTCTCTTGGCCGGGGATGTAACTCCATATACCTAACCCAACCGCTTGCCATAAGCCCTTTTCAAGGACTCATGTACGATTACATTCGTCTAGAGTATCCTGATTCTGTTAATCATATCACTAGATCCTAGATTTTGTTTTCAGTCTTTTTTACCTAGTAAGCTGATTATTTTAAAGATAGAAACGTACACATTTTTTTTCTTAATCGATAGTTATGTAATAAGTTATTTTTATTAATTTTATTTGGATGGTGATGAATATATACAACAACTAGTAAACAAACAAATGTTAATTCTAATGCTCCATCCAAAAATTAAACACGTTTTTTTGTCAAAAATTAAACATGTTTCTCTCTTGTACACCACAACAATAGGTGAAGATCAAAAGTTTTGAGGATCTTGTTATAACATCTATATACTATATATATATATATATATATATATATATATATA
>OVBX01005359.1:1003-13213 GCA_900406325.1 Erucastrum elatum
TATATATATATATATATATATATATATATATATATATATATGCTGAAGTCCTGTTGGATAAAATAATTGTCACAATCGTTTTGGCGGTTTAAAACAGAGTTGTATGCGAGAAGACGTTGCTCTTAAATTCAGTTCTAATCAACCAAACCAAACATCGTATATATATAGGAGTATCTAGGTCATAAAGGTAAAACATGATGTACATTTTTCATATTGTATTTGTATCAGTTGATAATTATTAGAGATATGTTGGGCCGGAAGATATGTATCTTACGGACCAAGTCTGTGAAACCCGTGAAACCCATAAAGACCGCCAAGACTAAAAGGAAAGACTTGAAAAACAAGTTATCTCAAGATATTCTTAACATATTAGCATTAAGTGTTTAGGAAAGTTAGCATTATCTATTGTTAACATTATGTTAATGTTACCGATATATATATGCATATTGTATTATCTTATCAAACACAACACAATAATATTTCATATTCTATTATACTTTACATGGTATCAGAGCAGACGATTTTTAGGGATCAAAATTAAAGTTTTCGCAAGTTTTAAGATTTGATGATTATGATCATCGGTGGTGTTGACGATGATCAAGAAGATGCCGAAGACGATTCAGATGGTGATGACGATGTGAAGCAATATACGCTTGAAGTAATGATTCACGTGGCCACTAATTAAATTTAGGGTTTGGTTTTTTTATTTATGTTAGTGGGTTTTGTTTTGGTTTATGTTTAGAATTTATTTAATAGTTTGGTTTTGGTGAGTGCTAGAATTACACAAAGAGGGTTTATGGATTTTACGTGGATTAATTTTGTCTGAGATCTATTCTATAATTTAGAATGTCTCAAAGAGTTGTTTTCCCATAGTTTGGGATATGTTGGTTATAGTTTAACCATTGCAGGGAGTTTTAGTTATGCTTATGTTTTTAGGTCAATTTTTTAGTCCGGTGTATGGACTGTCCAAGTCAAGGACTATTGTTTTTGGAGATGCAGTTGCGCTCACGGGATGTATTATCATTGTCAAGACCAAAGAAAAGCTGAAGTTTTCATCTCCATTGTTTAAGTTGAAGTTTATTCCCAAAGAAATCTACTGGTTTGTTTTCCTCGACATAGTGTCCACGACATACGTGGTCTGCTTTATGATTGAAGATTTGCGTGTTGCATCCCACGTTTGTCGTGCGGAGGAGTATTAGAGATATGTTGGGCCGGAAGATATGTATCTTACGGACCAAGTCTGTGAAACCCGTGAAACCCATAAAGACCGCCAAGACTAAAAGGAAAGACTTGAAGAACAAGTTATCTCAAGATATTCTTAACATATTAGCATTAAGTGTTTAGGAAAGTTAGCATTATCTTACGGGTTTCACAGACTTGGTCCGTAAGATATATATCTTCCGGCCCAACATATCTCTAATAATAATCACATTCATTCATGGACGAAAACGCATTATAACATCTCCAAATGTATGGCCTTGTGTAATGCCATGGATGTATAACTTCCTGCTACATTTGCGAGGAAGAAGACCAATTACACTTTCAGTTTTTGTTTGGAACAACCCCATCGGTCTCATGCATTGGTGTAAGAAATCTAGAAAAAAAAAAGATTGCAAAACTCCATAGATCGATATGAATCAGAACTTATATATAAACATCATTATCATCCCCGGAGAAATGCCGAATATGCCAGGATTTAATTAAGACCTCCATACCACACATGGTAACAGCTTCCCCTGGCCTCACACCTCGATGATTGATTTAGGCATTTCCAGACACCTCAAGAGTATTATTATATTTCATAATATAGTTTTTTCATTCGTATATATGTTCATCTTAATTAATCCGTCACGTACTAACATAATGGCTTGACAGAAAACAATTAACTTAGTGGCAACGAATTGCGCACCAAATTATTATACTAAAGTCATATATTAAGTCCTGCTTTTAAATATGCTTAGAACAATAATTATTTCTAACTGTGTAAAGATTACTAATGGAGGTCCAAAACCAACATTTCGTTATTTGTTTAATCTACGATCCTCACGCCAAAATAAAATATCTGGCTAAGTAGGCCCGCTTTAAATAACATCCACATACATGCAAACAAAAATGACATATTGTTTATTTGGACATGCGACTGGTGCATTGGTATAAGATTGTTAGTTCCTAATTTATTTTTATAGACATGTTTAATACTTTTTTTGAACATCATGTTTAATACTTTGACTAAAAGATATGTTTAAATATATTATATATGTATATATGAATTCTCTGCTTCTACAAAGAAAAGTAAATGATTTATAATTAACTGTGCACAAATTAAATTTTATTTTATTTTAAACATATTGAGACTCATATCATTTATCATGTATAATAACTTGAAAAATTTAGAGGTCTCTGTGCATTTTATGGATTTGAATGTTTGTATTTGTATATTGTGATTTCGTATGACTAATAATTAACTATTTTGCTATAATAGTTAGTCATCCATTGTTACGAAAATAATCAACTAATCCAATTTTTAGTGTAACAAATTAAAAAGACAAAAGAGTTGACTAATTAATCCCCTGACAGTTGACGCAGTTTGATACTGGAGGCAATGTCTACTTTGTTAGTTGTTCAGAAAATTGTTTAATTAAAAGACCCATGTTTTAGAAATGTATGATTACATTTGCTCAAAATATGTCTATTACTTGCCAAATTTAAGTATCGCTCATGTCGATCAAATTTCTCTCAGTTAGATAAAAACCTAATATTCATTAAATATCTGTCGGCGCCTAATCTAAAATCAGCCAAGGCATGCACTAATATACAATTTGTCAAATTTGTCAAATTTAGGCAAACACTAATGTGGCCTTATATATGGACTTATTACAAAAATCTTTATGCGTCGAATCTGAATGCTTTTACATGTTGACAAAACTTTCAACTAGTCTTTCTTGATCATATATAACTTTTTCCAAATGGTCAAATGTTTCACAAACATGTTATAACTATTAACTACTTAGGAGTTAGGAGTTGGTGGCTTTTCACAAATAGAATAATTGAACTTGGGAGTTTTTACCAAACATAAAAGACCAATTCAGAGATTATGTATGAGTTGACATATATACGTCTTTTGATGTGAGAGTCTTTCTCAGAAAAAAAAAAGAAAACTTAAATAAACTGCAAAATTTTAATTTGTTTGTAACCATTAATTCTACACAAGAGAGTGGAGAGTGCTCGTACTTTGCAATAAATAAATTAGGCAATTAGGTAGCTGTTCTGATATCAAACAAGATTAGAAAATAATGCCCATCTCATCTCATATATATTTTGTTAATGTAAAGAGTCAACAGAATCCTCTAGAAATTAGCTTTAAAACTCTGAGGCTTTAAGCATCTCCAATGTGTATATTCGTAAATGTGTACATAAATTATACATACATGTGGTAAATGTGTACATCATCTAAACTAACATGTAAAACAAAAGAAGACATGGAGTGCATATGATAATGAACAAATGATTTTGGAAGTGCGCATGCAATATATATAGCCGTTGTGGTTGTACTTTTTACATATATGGATCCATTATTCAGTAATGTATTCTCCATTTCTCCTTGTTTAATATAAAATTGCTTGTAACAAGGAAACAGCTCATCATCACCAAGTACTACTCTCTTTATAGTTGTTATTCACAAAATCTTTCCCCATCTAATTTGTGTGACATTGTTTACACTCAACAGGTTACATCCATATAGCTGTATAATCAACTTTTTCTATATATTTTCACTTTAAAAATAAGGAATTAGTGAGACAAAAGAAAATGAATTGCGTACACATAATGCATGTCATGATCTTGACTACCTCACATGATTTCAACCACATATATAAATATATCTATATAAGAAAAAAGAATCATGATGTTAAGTCATGTATACTTTTTATTCAAAATGCAGTTCCATAACATATAATAACATTTTCATATTTTATATATCACCCCTTTGAAACCAATTTGAACAAAAGTGGGGGTCCTTTACCTTAGTGGTGTTTCTCAATATTCTATAGGTTCAGAGCGAAACTTATATCTCACCATTTCTTCATAGCAGCCTCTTGAGGATTCTTCTCAACCTCTTTATTAAGAGAATCATGAAATCATGATCAGAATTGTCATGGAATGTGGTAAAAGCTTGTGGTGGCGTCGAAATACAAACCGTTTCCACCATAAGGACGATGAAGATGGGCATCAGGAGACACTTGTTGTGTCTTGGAGAGATCTTGAAACTGAGAAGTTGGTTTTAAGCTTGAATCTCCATGTGAGGTCTCTTCCCTTTGGTTAATAACCATCAAATCCTTTCCCATCAGCCGAAACACTGGACCGGAGTTCGAAGGAAGCGGGGGAACAGTCTTACTCAAAAGATCTTGATGGATCATGTGTGGTGGTGGTTGCCTAAATGTTGTACCTTCCAAAGCATTCTCCTCTCTCTGGCAACAACATGACTGATCATTGTCACTGAATCCAGAAGGTCTCTTGTCAGTGGTGATGATGTTACTTAGACTAAACGTCTGTGTTTCAGGAGTTGCAAAGTTTGAAACTGCTGAAACAGGAGATTCAGACAAGTTCCGGTCAGTAAGATCAAGCTGATCAAAGGATGTTTGGACCTGGCAGAAGTTTCCATGATTTTCAGTTGCAGCTGCGTCAGTTCCCATATCCCAAGGGCTCTCTAGAAATGATCCAGGAGGTCCTGGAATAGGAATGGGATCAACCTCCATGAATGAGCTTCCTGGTTCTTCAGTTTCAAAGCCAGTTGTCTCGTAAACCATGCTCTCAAACTCAGCATCTGCATTATCTATTTTCTCCACCATATCATCACCATCTCCTTGGTTATTACCAGTCTCTTCCCATCTTTCGTAATCATTGTCTTCACCACTAGTTGAAGGACTCGAGCTTAGAAACATCTTATCTGTTTCTTCGTCCTCATCCCAATCAGCCAGTTCACGTTCTTGAGTCATCTCAGACTCCCATCTCCCTGAATCTTCATCTTCATTCTCTGAATCATCAAACCTCCATGCTTTCTTTAACTTCATAACTCCCTTATCCACAGGTTTAGGACATCTCAAGGGATTTGCTAATGTTGGACTTTCAGTGCTCTTTCCAGATCCTTGGCTATCACCGCAGCTTCTCCATGAGCTTTCACTGTTAACCGCCTCGGATAAATCAGTACTCACATGACTTGGACCTCTTAACACAAGAGGGTCTTCTGACAATGAATGATTATTCTCAGATGGCTGATCACAAATGTCCTTCCCTTTCTTACTTTTATTCCTTGAAAGACTATATTTTCTTAGCATCCTACGCTGACTTGTCCCTGGAGTTTCTGACCTCTCCATGCCTCTACATTCTTCAGAATACCCTCTTCTAGACTCCTGTATCTGTTACACAAGTGGCATTGTTAAACAAACTTTATCTTACTTCAAGAATCAAGAATGTATGCATAGATTACTATAAGTTACCTCTGAAGCATTGCCTTGAAGTCTTTTCTTACAGCTTTTGTAACTACGTTTGCCTTCCCTAAAACTTCTCTTCTCATTGATAGTTTCATGCTCTCTTGATGGAACAGAAGCTTTCTCATTAACCTCAGATATAATCATCAGCTTTTGGCCCTTAGCATCAATGTAAACAGGTCCAACGCCAGGAGCAAGCTTCTTCTCTTTGATGGAAACTTCAGGCTTATTATTATTATTATCATCAGAGACAACCTGCTTAGAGTAGCTAGAGATCACAGCCCACTTTGTTCCATTTCTTCTATCAAGATCTTCTAGTGTGCATCCTTTTGCAGAAGCGTAGATATCAACCATCGTTTTAACTTTCAACCGTGGCTTACTCCTAGGCTTGTTTGGCTTACTAACTGGCTGACGTCCAGCGTCAACAGACAGACACTGATCGATATGTGCATTCAAAGTGGTGTTAGAAGCAGATGAGAAGGCTTTGCAGATGGGACAAGTTCTTAAAGCCATAGATTCAGACGCTGAAAAGAGACAGCCCTGGTCTTCTTTTGATGCAATATCCACACAAGCTCCAGGTTTCAGTACCGACCCACACTTCTTTCTGGGAATCTTGTTAACTGTTGTGACTTGTGTTTTGGGCTTTGAACCATTCTCAAAGCCTTGTTTAGTCTCTGCTGATGCATGATCACTGGAGACAAGTTTTTCTAACTTTCTCTTGCAGCTTATGGCTTCAACATGAGTTTGGGTTGGCTTCTTGGATGATGAAGCTTCAGGAGGATGACTTATCATAGAGCCAAGAGGCTGAATAGGTGGCAGTGGATCACTCAAGCCATGTTTCAAACAAAGTTGCAGACTTGTTGAGGAGAAAGGCCAGCTTTTACGAATGTTCTTGGTCCGGTTACTAAATGCATAATCTCTGCAAAGCCATCATGAAAATCAAAAGTCTCAATTAGTAGTACAAAACAACCAGACAAAACAAAGGGTACAGACTTTGTAAAGAAAAGCTTCTGAGAGACAAGACATAACAAAGATGAGATAAGTTCACATGGTATGGACCAATGGATCAAAGAAAAGTAATAGAAATAGTCAACACTCAATAATACCATTTAAGCTCCACAATGACCCAGAAGGTGAAAGAGATAAAAAGTTTGTTTTTCTTTGTATTGAATCTGACCCATAAAGAATATTAAAATAGATGGTAAGAAAAGATCTATCATCAAGAAAACTTGACTTTGCCTAAAACAATGGTGAAGAAGGAAACTGTAACTTCTTCTTGTTCATACAAAAATTGGAGAAAAAAGGGGGGAAAAAAACTTTCATACCTGATGGAGAAAGTGGAAAGATGTGATTGACCTAACTCATCACTAGACTTGGTCAGATGCAAGAAATGGGAAGAAGATGATGGATTATCTGGAGAGCCTTCATCAGTAGATAATGATGGATAAGAAGAACATTTGATTGTTCCACTGTTACTATTCACACCCCTGCTATTCCTCATAACATCAGATCTCTTATATTGTCAACTTTCTGAGAGCCAATGAAACCTGCAAGTGTTGAAAGGAATGTTTCTTTATATTCTTTGAGTTTGAAATAAACCTCATAAGAGGAAAGTTGAGAAGATATTTCTTGAAAAAATAATTACTATTATTATTTCATGTGAAGAAGAGAAAACAGAGAATAAAATTAAGATTAGTGGGTGAGATTTTGAAATATCTAGAGGGGTCTAAAGAAACATGAACAGTTAAAAGAATGAATTTTTAATCTAGAAATTTTCAATTTCCCCTAAAACAATCAGTTTCCAGTTTGATTGGAATGTGTTATTTTATGCAATGAATCACATGAAATTCAAGACACCACTACAAGAGATGAACAGATTGAGACTGTAGATAACACCATGGATGAATTTAAACAAGCATCTGGGTTATCTTATAGACCAAAGATCATGGAGTTTTTTTTTATCAGAAAATGTTGACAGAAACAAAACAAGACATAAAAAGAAGATAAACAAACCATTAAAAACACAGTTCCAACACTACATGTGGATAAAAGAAGAAAAAAACACAGAAACATGAGATTTAACAACAAATCTGGGGATAAAAATCAAAAAAAAAAAACAAAACAAAACCAAACCCTTTATATAATGTCAAGAAAGTGATGTTGCTCATGCAATACCAAAACTCATAGAGATCTATATATACATGTTTACACATGCATACCTGTTTCCATGAATATGAGTTTGGATCTATGAAAAAATAATCAACGAAGATTCAACGGAAAGTAAGAACAAGAAACTGTGAATCATCAGTGGCACAATAATAAAACATCGAAGTAGAAGTATAAGAAGAAGAAGAAGAAGAAAAAAAACTTGTTCAGAGATTTAAATAACACTAAATACACACAAACCTTTAGAATTTAAAGGATTGATTATTTCAAAAATGGTTTTCTTGGCAGAAGAAAATATTTTCTTAGAGAGAGAGAAAGAGATGAACAAGAACCACGCACTAACACATCAATTGGTATCAGGTTCCCTAACACATATAAGTAATAAATATACACAGTATTTAAATAAAATAATCTAAAGCTAGAAAATAAAAACGTTAAAGTAGAAAAATGAAAATAAATTTTGTTTGTTTCCTCGTCTCTTTTCCTTTGGTATGTCTGGAAGTGAGCTGTGTGAATTCCTAAACCGTTTTGAATTTTATAATCATTTTAAGCATTGGTCCTAACTATTTTTTTATATATTTTAAATTGTCCACTTCTGAACCTAAACTGAACGAAACACTAGAGGCTAGTATTTAATTTATGAGATTCTTCATTTATTGTGTGTTTTAGTAACTGGTTTCGCTACCATTTTTTATACAAATGTATAAATGTTTCTTCAAAATTAACTTACAGTCTACAAAATATAAATATATATCAAATCTAACTTATAATTAAGAATACTTTTTCTTTTTAATAATTATTAAAAAATCCGCTGTCTTATGAATATGGGCGAAACCAATGTTTTAGGCGATGGTTCGACCTAGGTTCGACCATTAGAAAGCAAATGAGATTATAACGAAGATATGTTTCCTTCTCAAAAGAGAAAAAAAATTAAGATATGGGTTTGACTAATTGAGAAAAAAATTATAGGATAAAGGAAATTCTTAAATTGACGAGACAATTTATGAACAAATGATGATTCTTGAACATGCATCATTAGGTGATGGCTCCACATGACATTTACGACTATATTTTCTTGATACCAGCAAATTATATGGGAACTAGTTAAGATCCAAGCTGATATATAGTCCAAAGTATATAACCGGTTTTAAGACTGTGGAGTTTGAAATAACTATAAATTCTAGATAATTTTTTCATACATATATATAATTTTTACAATCAATTTAAAAGCCAAATGATTTAAAAATATTATTTTGCATAAACTTTAGCTACCAGATTAATGTTTCATCTCGCTATTCCTAAAATCGGTCCTAATAACATATTTCATGGTCATCATATTTTCAAGATAATGTAGATGTGTTGACCCGAAGATCTGCTGCAGGCTCAAGTAAAAAAAAATATGTGACTGGTCCAAGAATTATGAACAAAAGAAATGAAAAAGTTGATTCTGATTCGAGGTAGCTAGAGGAGAATCGACGACTCCATTTGATAGTTCAGTGTGCTTTCTAGATTTGCAAAAAAAAAAATAATAATATAAAGAACGTGGTTCCCGACTGTTGTAGAGAATAAACCAGAGGTTTGAGAAGAAGAAAAAACGATTCAACAGCTTGATAGATGCTCGTGTGTTTGAATAAAAAACAGATTTATTTATTTTTTCACAGTAGATATTATGAACCTAATCTTTTTTCGTGTGGAAATAGAATATCTATAGAGATTACATGATTCTGGCTCTAGTGACTCGGTCTGCCTGGTGGTGACCTGAATTGCTGGATCTTGGAGTACCCTACGTGAATCATGAGAACAATTGTGACATTTTCATTAAGAAAGTCAAATGTCGTAATGTTTTTAATATTATGTACATTTATGCGTTGATTCTATCAAATATATTATTGTTTGATAAAAACAGAAAACACACGAGCTCTTAATTTGAAAGCAAGCAGACCTTTTTTGTAATTAACAGAGCAAGCAGAACTTTTACATAATCCATAAGGTATGAACTACGAGATCACACCTTATCAGATGTTATTTGTTATGGGATGCACTTAACAGCCGTAATTATGAGGGATGTGCCTAATCGAATATATGGGTTTTGAAAGGATTCGTGATCTGATATGTTTCGCCTGAATATCATTTATCTGATCTGGTATGTTTTACAGCCATTCTATTAGCCAATCGCTATCATCACACTATTAGAGAAATTAAGTAAGATCAACAGCTAAAATAGGTCTGGGAGTGTCATTTCGTGGAAACGTAAAGGGTGAAGCAAATGAGGATTTTAGTCAAACATCATTTTCCTCGTTAGTCATATTCCACATGCCCTATGGACTTACTAGGGGAGGTCCCATTCTTGCTTCGCTACACGCCATTTCATGAATGAAAAATTGAAAAACAAACAAAATGAAGAAGATATGTGGTGTGTAGAATTTATTTATTTTTGTTTAGAGTATCCTCAAAAATAAAAGTTTAATTTCATTTGATAAAATATCAGTATGTATGTTGTTCTGTGGTTATGTAAAGTAGGTATGTGACAGAAAAAAAAAAGTAGGTATGTGACAATACCGTATTGTGTGTATTGATAATATATTGAAACATATAAACATCTGATTTAAAAGATTCGATTGTTATACTCAAAAGTAATAGTGCTTTAAATGAGGGACGACTATTATTCTATTAACATGTACATGAGTGAAAAAACCAAACGAATTACAGAAACAATGAAATGTCACATACGTTTTTGGGTCGAAAAAAATGTCACATACGTTAAATTATGAAATTGGCATGGCTTATGGTGTGGTCTGTCTAACTTTATATGATGCTTTTTTTTAATTTATTGTGAATATAAAGAGACAACTTAATATAGTCTTAGTTTTCAAAAAAAAAAAAAAAGAAACTTAATATAGTCTTGAATATACTATTTTATTATGTTGAATTATTCTTTTGCTCTTTTGGGAAACACCGAATTTTATTTTATTAACGGGGAGCACCGATATTCCGTACGATGTATGTGGGTCGAAAAAATGAGTGAACCGAGATTAACGTGACAAATAAATCTGATCCTATTTTGGTTAGGTATGAAAATAATTTAATTTTGAGATGAAATTCATTGAACTATTCCAATTCCATTAAGGTGGTTGGTCCACCACGATATGTACTCTTTCAAATTTCCATATATCATAAATTCAAATTCAAGTATATGGTACGATTAAAAGCCCTTTCTCAAAAAAAAAAAAAAGTATATGGTACGATCCCATTCATACTTGTCTATTTAATTCAGAATAACCAAAAATCACTAGAATAATTTACACAGTAAATATGAAAGATGTACTGAAAATGTCAAACTCTTTGGCATAATGCGATTGATAACCGAAATGCAATTATATAAGAAGACAATCGTTTAGAAAATAAAAGAATCTTGTGTATACGCATGTGTTTGACCTATATTGATCTCTTTTAAATTCAATCAAACCTCTTGACGAAAAAAACTAGGATTATTTAAAGTTTCGAACACCTTTCTGTTATTAGGCTTAGATATAAACTAGATTTTAACCCGTGCGCCCGCACGGGTGTAAAAACTTATAATAATCAATATTACGATTTAGTTTACAGATATTGTGGTTAGATGTTTGTATAAATGTTTTTATTTTGATTGTTTTTATAGAGGAATATAAAACAAAATTATTCCTTAATAAATTTGATTAGGAGCAAACATTCATTTTCATTCCTACTATTTTATTCCTCTATATTATTTTTAGTAGATTATAGAATACTTGATAATTTTAAAATTAGTCATAACTAAAATTTTTGAAATATAAACTTTATTTGGATCGTTTATTTTCAATTTTGTTTCTGAGTTAGTTTCAATCTTATTATTTTTGAAATATAAGAACCGTTCAGATATTTGTGGACATTGATTCGGTTTTAGTTCTTATTTTGCATTTCTGTTTTAGTTCAGTTTTGAGTTCTTGACTTATCAAAATAAATTTGAACAATATATCTTGCATTTGATAAATAAATTATTTAAATTTCTTTTAAAAATATATTTTCTAAATTCCCGATATTAAGACTTGTATCATGCAAATACTAACTTTATAATTATAAAATATTTTGAGTATTTCGATGTTTATTACTATTATTTTCATTAGATATTCCTTATAATATATAAATAAATACATTATATTTTCTATTTTAAATATTTAGTAAAGAATAAGGATTGGAAAGATCTTCTAAAATTTTCTACATATTTGTTAGGTTCCATAATCTCTCTTAAAATTCATTCAAATTTTACTATTTGATATCTCAATCTAGATCTGCTCCCATTTATTTCAAAATGTTAGATTTTCTCCTTTTTTTTTAAATGTTAACATTTTTTTGGTTCATTAATGTATTCTTATGGATATATTTTAAAATGAAGTTTTATGGCGTATACAGTCTCTAATAATTATATTATTATTGATTTATAGAGTAAGGCTAATGTTCATAATAGAGAAATATTGACTATTTTCAATTTTCCAAATATATATATATATATATATATATATATATATATATATATATAAAA
>OVBX01005361.1:926-13213 GCA_900406325.1 Erucastrum elatum
TATCCAAAGTGGTCGATGCACATCTCTCTTCCTGGTGATAAGAGGAATTTTCTCTTGTATCAATCATATTATATATCGATGTTTATATTTGTGTGTTTGCCTTTAAGTTCAGTCTTTAATAAAAGTGCTGTAAGATGAGGACTAAGGAGCCGCCTTGTCCGAGTTTCTGAAAGCGTTGCGTGTTATGAGTGTGTATGGAAGTTGTTACTTAGGCTACTCGATATCTATGTATACATGTTTGATAATAATGAAAGCCTATGTTTATATGAATGAGTTAAGCATCTCGTCTTCTGCTTCGTGACTTGATGAATATATGAAAAGAACGCCACTGAAGAATAACAAATGAATAGTGATGAAAGTTTAAAAACAGGAAGAAGGGGAGCGTGGAGAATTCAGAAAAGAGCTCAAGTTTTTACCTTATAACTAAGTGATTCTCCTGATCATGCAAATATATAATTAACTTTTTTTTTCATCATACAGATTCATATAAAGATATAATTATTTTTAAAATATATTATAATTAATGTTTTGTTTATTTTATAATTTTTAGACTGTTTTTATATATATGAAAAAAACAATAATAAGATTTTGGTTATTAGCATTTCAATCAATTCAATTATTTTTGGATATAATAAATTGCATTATCTCAATTAAACGATAATTGTTAAATGGTTCTAAATAGGCTAAATTCATATTAGATGTGTCAGTTGCACTTAGTTTGGTTTATTATCTTGAACTCAAAATAATTTTACTTAAAAACATGTAAAATTTGATATTTGTTATTGGGGAAAGAAATATGAAAACGTTATCGGTTCAAAGTTGTGTGAACATAACTGATAATGTTATGAAAGTTGTTGCACATATTAAAAAATCGTGACCATAAAAAAGTTTATGTCCGAATGGCGGACAAAACACTAGTTTGAAATGAAAATAAGTTTTAGTGATTATCGACCAATTTATCTAAAGAAATAGGAATACTAGCATATACATATATATTGTAATTTCGGGAATTTGAACCTGGAAACCCCAACTAAATTCCAAAGGCTAAAAAATAATCCATGTAAAATATCTCTTGTTTTTTTTTTTTTTTGCTGAAATTTTAAATTGATATCAACAAAAAGAAAAAATTACAGGCAACATAGGTTTATGCTTTCAAACTTGAAACACAAGCAATAGAATTTTTAAAAACAGGGATATAGCTATGTAGTGCGTTGTATCCAGCGCTGCATCAACTCAGAATAGAACGACGGCTTCCGGTGCCGCAGAGAGGAGATCCTGTTCTTGATGATTTTATCGATGAGACGAACCAAGTGAGTGGCGCCTTGAGGATGACCTTGGTGCCGTCGACTGTTCCTCTCTCTCCATATGCTGTATATTGTTGTCTGGAATGCAAGCTTCAGAAGACACACATCAGTCTCTGGTCGACGTGTAGACAGAAGAGACGCTATGGTGATAGACCAGTCAGGGTTCACACGAGAGCCCAGGAGGTAACCCACCAGATCGATCCAAACAGTGAAGGAGTAGGGACACGCGAAGAACAGATGGTCTCTAGTCTCATCCGGTTCTCCACAAAGAAGACATGGCTGGATGCATCCCCA
Source organism: Erucastrum elatum (assembly GCA_900406325.1). Taxonomy (NCBI): domain Eukaryota; kingdom Viridiplantae; phylum Streptophyta; class Magnoliopsida; order Brassicales; family Brassicaceae; genus Erucastrum; species Erucastrum elatum. The sequence continues at coordinate 2,525 of OVBX01005361.1, forward strand.
CGCTCGACTTCTAGCTCCCGTGGAGAGTCTATCTCTGAGTGCTAGCCAAGTGATAAACGAGAAACGAGGTATGGCCTGAGAGAACCATACTATCTTGCTCCACGTGACGGTTGGATGATGAGTCCTAATCTGCTCCCATGTTTTTTGGCTTGAGAAGCTTGGTTTAAACTCGTCCTCCCCATGTCGCCATACATAACGGTCATCGCCTGCAGTGTCCACTGGGGCCGGAGTTAACGTGATGGTGGCTATCATCGCCCGTAGGTGACAGCCACGACATCGACGAAAATTCCATTGACCAGCAGACGCCGCTCTTGATACCGTTGCATAGCGGGGGATACCGAGCATCTGAGTACCAGAGTCACCTGTAATATTTATTAACCGCCCTGCAGCAGACCAATTGTCGAACCAGAATAGAGTAGAATTTCCATTACCAATCTCAGCTCGAATGAACTGAGCTGCCTGATCACGTAATTTGAGAAGCTTGCGCCAAATCCAGGAGCCTGCGTATCGATCACTAATATCCCAGAAGCTATGCGTCCGCAGCAAGTAAGCTCTGGTTCATGCTACCCACAGAGAACCTGAGTTCGTAAGCAATCTCCATATCAAGCTCAGAGCAAATACACGAGAGGTATCTCGTAGTCGTCTAATACCCAAGCCCCCCTCTTCCTTTGTCTTGCAAATATCTTCCCAAGCAACCTTTGTCTTTGTGTGCGTATTCGGGGACCCTGACCAAAGGAATGCTCCACATAAGCCTTCAATTGTGTCCATACAACTCGCAGGGAGACGAAAGACAGAGCACCAAAAGTTTGTGATACTGCCTATGACGGTCTTGATGAGCTGAAGCCGACCTGCATAAGAGAGGGAACGACTGGACCAAGATAGCATACGAGAGCGGATTTGATCCACCAGGGGCTCATAGTCTGCTCTCGTCATTGTTTTTGTGGTGAGTGGGAGGCCTAAATATCGGACTGGGAGTGATTCAATGGGGATTCCGAGCCGTTGGACTTCCTCTGTAAAATCCTGATTAATTCTACCCGCCATGAAGATTGATGACTTTGATGGGTTGATGATTAGACCAGAGAGATTGCCAAACTCAGACAGAACATCAAAAATGCCCCGTAGTGATGAAACTGCACCATCAGTAAAAATCATTAGGTCATCCGCAAAGCTTAAATGCGTGAGATTAACCTCACTACAGGAAGGATGAAAACCAATACTCCCTGATTGAGCGGCTTTATTGAGCATGCGAGATAGGACGTTTATTGCGATAACGAAGAGGTAAGGAGAGAGAGCACATCCTTGTCTCAACCCCCGCTCACTACCGAAGAACCCCTCAAGCTCACCATTCACTGAGACTGAAAAGGCTGCAGTAGAAAGGCAAGTGTGAATCCACTGAACAAACATGGCTGGAATACCCATGGCAAGCAGAGCTTCAGTGAGGAAAGACCAGCGCACAGAGTCGAACGCTTTCGAGATATCGAGCTTGAGGACACTCCTAGCCATGATCGATGACTTGTGGTAGTCCTTAACAAGCTCTGTAGCAAGTAGAACATTTTCGAGTAGTAGTCGACCTTTAACAAAGGCACATTGGTTTGGTTCTACTAGCTCCGGAAGGAGCACCTTTAGTCTGTTTGCTAACACTTTTGAGATCACTTTATAAAGAATGTTGCAGCAACTAATAGGCCGGTAGTCAGTGATCTTGTTCGCATCGTCATGCTTCGGTATAAGGGTAAGAATGGTGGCATTGACTCCTCGGGGCAGAAGACCATACATGAAGAAAGACTGAACCGCAGTGACAAAATCTTCCTTGATGATCGACCAAGAAGCACGATAGAACTCAGCTGGAAAACCGTCGGGTCCGGGAGCTTTATTGGACGGCATTGAGAACAAGACATTACGGATTTCAGCCTCAGATATAGGATGTGTGAGCAACTGAGCCGTATGAGCAGGGCAGTGATAATCCAAGAGCTCTGATAAGTCAGGTCCCAGGCCAGTGTTTTCAGGAATGGTCGTTTGTTTCAAGAAAGTTTCAAAGTGATGAGCCGCTACCAACTTGATCTGCTGAGGATCAGTAATTGTTTCTCCTGAAGGCAAGAGGAGTTGTCTGATCATATTAAAAGACGTACGACTCTGTACTACTCTGAAGAAAAATAAGGTATTCTGGTCACCATGCTTGAGCCAAGTGATACGGGATTTCTGACGCAAAAAGCTTTCCTCAATCTCAGCCCAGTAGGTCCAAGTAGAAGTAGCGACAGTAAGATCCTCAAAAGTAGTGGTAGAAGGCTGTTGAAGGGCTGCTTTTTGTTTATCACATAGATTCTCAAACGCCTCCCGAGTGCGCTGGGGGATGTTTCCAAATTTATTCTTATTCAGCCTTCTCAAAATAGGTTTCAGGAGCTTCAGTTTTCGGTGAAAGCGATACAAAGCTGAAGTAGAGTGGAAAAGAGGCTCAGTGGAGTCCCATACCGTAGCTACTGAGTCTATGAATTCCGGATGATCAGCAAGGAAGTTAAAAAATTTAAACGGTCGCTTGTTACCAAGGGGTGGAGTTTCCAGACGGATCCAGCAGCGAACATGATCAGAGACACCTGACGGTTCAAAACTAGAATAGGATTGAGGAAATTTATCCAGCCAGTTTTCATTGACTAGAACACGGTCCAGCTTCTTTGCAATTGGGTTCACCGGTTGTTTGTTAGTCCAAGTGAAGGTAGGTCCAGTTGCAGTGAGATCAGTGAGGTTGCAGGTAGTCACCGCCTCTTGGAAAGCTTGCATACCCCTCTGGGCCGCGTTATTAAAAGAGCCTAGGGAATGCTCTGAGGATGCTAGAGTCTCATTGAAGTCACCCATCACAATCCAAGGAGCTCCAGTAGAAGCGTAGTGTGACCTGATGTAATTCAACTCATCCCACAAACACTGCCGTTGCGCTGCAAGGTTGGAAGCGTAGACACATGAGCAGAGGAATTGTTCCCCTGTTTCAGAAGTAACCCAAACTGTGATGCATTGGGTGCTTTTTGATAGTAGTAGAACCGAGACATTTGAATCCCAGCAGACCCAGATCTTGCCGAGATGGTGATAATCATAGTTGTTTATAAAGTTCCAGTTAGGAAGAGCAGTATTGAGGATAGATAAATTGTTACCCTCTTGAACACGAGTTTCAACTAGGCAACCAAAAGAAGGATGAGCAGATTGAATCCAAGAACGAAGAGCCGTATGTTTGCGCATTTGATTGAAGCCCCGGGTGTTCCACGCAAAAATAGATATCATCGCATCAGTGCCTCCGTGAGGAGGCTTGATTTGTTTGTTTGTTCTTGGCCCCTTTTGATTGCTCCTTTTTTGACCCTGCATTGCTGTTCGGGTTACCTTTCTGAGATTTCTTGGTTTTATTTGATTTCTGTTTTTCCAACTGTTTTCTCTTTTCAATCACAGCCTGAGACTCCACTGAAGTTTCCTCGTCGGAGCTCTCGTCCTCACCCTCAACCTCTCCCTCTTCCAAATCATTACTAAGCAGTTGGTATCTAGAGGGTGAACACGTAGGAGGGTCTGTACCAGAGATACTTTTCACTACATTACGACGAGCAGACGGTGAGTTGTTCTGTGGGACCGTCCTCCAATCCTCTGTGTTGTGATCTGCTACTCCAACAACTTCATTATCAGCACCTGCAAGAGATCCTTGGACAGAGCCTGCAAGATTTGTGGAGGATTCCTGGGGAGTTTCCTCGTCTTGGTTTAACTTTGCGACTTCCAGTACAGGTTCCTGGATATCGATGGGGTTTGGTTTTGTAGTCAACTGTGCATCATCCTTTGCCTTCTCAGTCTAGTCTCCATTTTCCTTAGTCGTCTCTGTATCACTAGTGTTTTGTGTTTCCCCCGTTTCTTCTTTGCTCTTTCTATGTTTGGGACATGTTTTATCATTATGTCCCCATGTCTGGCAGCTAAGACAGCGTGGGGGTAGCCAAGGATAACTAACTGANAAGTCTCCATTTTCCTTAGTCGTCTCTGTATCACTAGTGTTTTGTGTTTCCCCCGTTTCTTCTTTGCTCTTTTTATGTTTGGGACATGTTTTGTCATTATGTCCCCATGTCTGGCAGCTAAGACAGCGTGGGGGTAGCCAAGGATAACTAACTGAGATTGTCTCTCCCGTACCATTTACAGAGATGCTAAGCGGCAGTGGTTCCTCTAAGTTCATAACCACTAGTAAACGAGCTACATCCAAGCGCACACATCGCTCAGTATTTGGGTGAAGCTTTACTGTATGTCCAATCGTATCTCCAAAGAATGTTAATCCGTTGTGGGAGAATAGATGATCCGGGACTCCACGTAGATCAACCCAAAGCGGGACAGCAGTGAGATCAGGGTGTGCAGACGCAGTTTTTGGGCTCCACTCACGAACTACGATTGGAATATCTGCAATATGCCAGAAGTTCCTCTTGAGAACTCGTGCTTTGAGCTGAGGATTATCGATTCGAAACAATGCTGTTTTCAGACTGATAAATTGTGCATCTATCTTAACTGGCTTCTCAGGGAACGACCAAATTCTGTTAACAATTGCGTGGACTTTGCCAATATGGGGCGCATCGCCCATGAAGTGACCAACTATGAAGGCTGACCATAACGGCTCAGAGTCAGAGAGTAATTCCTCTGGTAAAGTCACAGAGGCGACATCCCCTTGCAGATCAGCGACAGGGACAAATCGAACAGTTTTTGATTTACGTGCATCAATGGAATTGGAATGGGGCGAGGCGGCTTGGGAGTAGGTCTTTGATGGGTTTTGGTGGGGACCTGGGCCACCGGGGGAAGGGGGAGACGACCCCATAGCGCCGGTATACCGGAGCCGTGAGGCAGAAGCAAGGGGCGGCTAGGGTTCTCTCTCTCCCTCAGACNTCTCAGACGGAGCCGTCAGAAATTTGACAAATTATTTCATTCTCAATTAATCGTATTTTATATGTACCATCATATAATTAATAGTATTTTATATGTGTTATCATATAAATAATTACATATATTATATTTTAAAAACTTAATATAAAATATAAAAATCATAATTTGAGTTGGTATTTCAAATTGAGTTTTTTTTGTATTTTTTATATATATAAAAACACAAACCCTTTGGAATTAATCTGGATTCCTATTATTAATAGATTAACAACATTTTTTTATAATGGACTTAATAACTTAAGTCCATTATTTTTTTACTTAAGTTAATAACTTAAACTCATTACTTTTTTACTTAAACTCACTATTTTTTTACTTAAACCCATTACTTTTTAATGACTACAATCAAAGTTTTCAAACACTCTAAATTTTTTAATAGGCTATTCAAGTAACCAAACACTCCGATTTTATACTTCTACTTTAATAATATAGATGGGAAATAACTTTTATCAAAATGGTATAAATCATATGTACAAATTTAAATACTTCTTCTGAAAAAACATCGTTGACTAAAGGTTGCAAATATCTACATACTTAGTTTTAGCCTCCATATGATTGGAGAGATGCACACACAACACAAGCCAAAAAATTTCTTCTTCTAATAATAAAGAATCTATAATCAACAAAATTGCTGACATGAAACCAAGATTCCCGTAAAAATGTTAATAAGAAACGAAGTTTAAGGGGAGTCGTTGGCTAGAATTAGTTTCCGTTTGGTCAACGCTGCTAATGGTGGGATATTTAGAAAACTCATTTTTTCTGCATTAGGTTTACCAGTAAATAGTCAATATAAATATAGTACATAGTCACAGAATAGAGCTAATCACGTTATCGTCCCTATCTAAGTTATTTATTAATCTGTTTAAATTTACAATTATATTTAACCCTCTTTTGTCTATGATGTTTCATTTTCTATCTATGTATATATCTGTGTACAGGCAAGTAAGACAGTTCATACGCTATCGTGGTGTGAACAAACACATTCTTATAATTTATATAAGCTTTTCTTTAAAGGTGGCTGCATGTAAATAAATTCTAAGCAACTAATATGTTAATGAATTTATTGAAAAGGTAATTTAATGAACTAACCGGTTGGACCAAATCAATAAAAAATAATTTAAGATAGTGGATATTTTTTCTATGTAAACCAGATATAATCGGTTAAAAATTAAAATAGTTCTTTGGAACAATATCTTTTACCTGCCAAAATTTGGTTTAAACATATCGACGGCGGACAAATTTTTTTTCATGTCCATCTTGAGTTTCATGTTCCATATCCATGCATTTTGAAATATCTACAGGTTTGAAAACATTAGTTCCAACGAGTAACGAAATATATCATGTATGAGATGATATCCTATTAATTATGTAAGTTTAAAAAAATACGAATTATATACATTTCTGATCATTATCTCTCCCGTCATATTCACTGACAGTCAGCTATATATGTATGTGTGTGTCTATATAATTAAGGTTGTCTAGCTTTGTGAAACTTGTTAAGGTCTTCTTTTTTCTCTGTCTCTATCTCTCTCCCCTCTTACTCTTTCTGCGTCACCATGGAAACTCAAGCTCCTGCTGAAGATTCATATGATAAACTTGTTAGTTTCTCTCTTTTTCCATCTATGTTTTTATTATTTAATGAGGGAGTTCTATCAAAATTGAAATAATATAAGTAGTAAACCTAAAATTACTCAAAAAAAAAAACCAAAATTACCCAAGGTTTTTTTTCTTTCAGATTAGAACCTCTGCATGAAGTTTTTAATTATTTTTGTTATTGCAATTAAGTGGGGTACGTAATTGGTTGAGCTACAATTTGTTTTTAAACAAGTTAATCAAAAGTTTTGCATTTGTTTTGTACCTTGCGCGTCACGATTTTAGCCTAAGTTTTGGGGAACTTGGACAACGCTTATAACTTGATTTATTACTGTTTTGTCAGTAGTATCTACATCACAGGCTCATGAGAATACATATACTAAATATATATATATATAGTTCTATATTAATGGTGATTTAATCAAATTTATAACAGGTGGAAGAGAAAAGAGCAAGAGAGAAAGAAATCGACGCTTGGCTTCCAATAACATCATCAAGGAATGCAAAGTGGTGGTACTCTGCTTTTCACAATGTCACAGCTATGGTTGGTGCCGGTGTTCTTAGCCTCCCTTATGCCATGGCTCAGCTCGGCTGGTATATCACTTTCTATTCTTGTCGATTTTAAATTCCAAACAATATGTTTTTTTCCATAATTAACCTTGGATCGGAGGCTAACCTCACTGCAAAATCAACTCAAATCAAATGCAGTATATCATTTAAATTTCTAATATGGATATATCTTAAACCGAACCAAACCAACTGAACAAAATCAAAGTTGAATCAACCTAACTAAACCGAAATAAGTCTGGTTAGAGTTTTGCTATGTTTCTATTTGAACAAACTTTACGTACTAAAATGTTATGTTAACAATTTATTTTGCACTCAAAACTTTCATATTATCATATACCACCATCTCCATATCTATACAGAGTTTATGTTCTGTTCTATTTTCTAATGATATATAGTTGGTATAAACTCTAGGCAAGTTTACAGTTACTAATTCTCAGAGCTATCAGAATTTAAGCTAATTAAATTTACTGGTTAACAGGGGACCGGGTGTGGTGATTCTAATTTTATCATGGATCATAACACTATACACACTATGGCAAATGGTGGAGATGCACGAGATGGTTCCTGGAAAACGTTTCGACCGCTACCACGAGCTTGGACAACACGCGTTTGGAGAGAAGCTGGGACTCTACATAGTTGTTCCGCAACAGCTGATCGTGGAAGTCGGCGTTTGCATCGTTTACATGGTCACAGGAGGAAAATCTTTGAAGAAATTTCATGAACTCGTCTGCGCGGATTGTAAATCGATTAAACTCACTTACTTCATTATGATCTTTGCATCCGTACACTTCGTCCTGTCTCATCTTCCTAACTTCAACTCCATCTCCGGGGTCTCTCTTGCTGCCGCTGTGATGTCTCTAAGGTAATTAGACCGTTTTTTTAATAGAATTTTGAGCTGGTTAACTTGACAGCCGGTACGATTCAACCATGGTCATAACATACGGGGTTTTTTTGTTTGCTTGGTTTAGTTTGCATCAGATTAAAGAAAAGAGTACCGGCTGAAACAAAAGTTATTTTGGCGTCAATCATATATACTATCATATTGATCAGTGTATAATACGATTCAGTGAACTCAGTTTTACTTGGTTTGGTTTTTAGCTCTATACGACATAATTACTCCTTCGTTTAGTATGATGTTTTACATTTTTCTGTCGTTAGGCAATATAATAAATTTATTTATATATCAACGTAAATTTAATATGTTGTGTAGAAATTTTATTTATAATTTTATTTAGTGTATATTTTAGTAATACTTTAGAAAAATAAGATTTTTTCATATGTGATTTAGGATAAAATATTTTGAAACTGTGGCATTTAGCTAATTTGGGATCTGTAGATCCCTACCGGTTTTTTTCCAAACCGATATTTTCAGTTGATTAACCGATCTAATTCCACATTTCACATTTTGGTCACTCTAGCTACTCCACAATCGCGTGGTCAGCCTCAGCCGCTAAAGGCGTTAAAGAAAACGTGGAATACGGTTACAAAGCAAAATCCACAGCAGGAACAGTGTTCAACTTCTTCAGCGCGTTAGGAGAAGTAGCGTTTGCTTACGCAGGACATAACGTCGTCCTAGAAATACAAGCCACGATCCCATCAACACCTGAAAAGCCCTCGAAAGGACCAATGTGGAAAGGAGTCGTGGTTGCTTACATTGTCGTTGCGCTTTGTTACTTCCCCGTCGCACTTGTTGGTTACTGGATGTTTGGTAACTCTGTCGACGACAACATTCTTGAAACACTCGAGAAACCGGCTTGGTTAATCGCAACGGCTAACATGTTTGTTGTGATTCATGTCATTGGTAGCTACCAGGTTGGTTTATTTGTCTTTTCTGAAAACGCTATTTCAACCGGAGTTTATATATAAACCGAAATCAATTTTTTTTTTTTCAGATATATGCAATGCCGGTTTTTGATATGATGGAGACTGTATTGGTTAAGAAGATGAACTTCAGACCGAGTTGGTATCTCCGGTTTGTTGTTCGTACTTTCTACGTTGGTAAGCGTTAAGTATGTGTATATATACAGCTCATGTGATCCATAATAAGTTATCATATAATGAGATTTGGCTATGATTCTTCAGCTGCAACAATGTTTGTTGGTATGACGTTTCCGTTTTTTGGCGGTCTATTGGCGTTCTTCGGTGGATTTGCGTTTGCTCCGACAACATATTTCGTAAGTCTGCGTTTGCCGAAACGATTATTTTTGAGTTTTAAGAAATTAGACTAATTAATTATTATTTTTTTTTTTGCAAAAAAGCTTCCTTGCATAATGTGGCTTGCCATATACAAACCAAGGAGATACAGCTTGTCTTGGTGGAGCAACTGGGTAAGTACCAGCAACTAAACATAGTATCTTCTTGCGTTTGCGGTTGCGTTTCTAAGGAAACAATCTGTTATTTGTTGAATTTTATTGCCGTTTTTGTTTTTCAGATATGCATTGGATTTGGCGTTTGCTTGATGGTTTTATCACCGATTGGAGGGCTAAGGACGATCATTATTCAAGCTAAGGAGTACAAGTTTTACTCGTAAACTACAATACAATGAACATTTGGATCACATATATGGTCTCTCTGATACATATATATGTAGCCTTTGAATCTTTAAGTTTGTTTCACAAGTTAAAATTACATGTATGATTTGAATTCTCACAATATTTTATTTTTAAGTATTTTGAGTCGTTTCTCTGTTACAAACATTCTCAATACCTTTCATATCATATAAACTTATGACTGACCGACCAGCTTTTAATACAGTAATATTGGAAAACATCATAAAAACCTTAGTTTCAGACCCACATAAGAGATGGTTCAAACGTGAAAGACTGAATGATTTTAAAGTAATATAGGTTTATAGATTAACTAGTTAAAGCTCTCAACACTGACCATCCCAAAATAGAGTCATCTAGAACAAATGTAAAGATAGATTCTTACTTAAACAAAGGCCTTGCCTGCATTTTTCTTCTTACCATACACTAACAGCTCTTTTCTTCGTGTTCTACATAAATTACACACCACACTGGCTTGAGAAAGATCAAAGCATAGACTGGACCTTTTCTTAAAAGGCTTACACCTTCATTTTTGCGTCTCTGTGAACACTCTTTTTTAGACCCTGAGCCATAGACTAGACCTGCTATCGCTATTGTTTGTATACATGTATATATTATCTATATACGCTCTTTCTCTTCTCAATCGATTTCACCTTCTTCCACGTCGGTGGCTAGCTTTGGAAGAGCAGCAGGAGCCTCGGGTTCTTCTTCATCATCATCTTGCTTCATGTACAGTCCGAGCTGCTCAAGAGGGTTGATTCCTCCGAGGTTGAAACTTCCAAGAGCGTCTAAGCGAATCTCGGGGCTGATTTCATCAGCTGAGCTAGGCAATTGCTCCGGACCACTCGAACTCAGCATCTCTAGGTCCTCTAGGAACCGCGAGTTCTCGTTGATCTCAACTGTTTGCTCCATCTGCACACAAGTCAAACCATTGTTTTCTCTTTTACCGAATGTTTTTAAGAGTTTGCTGTCCTGTAATGTAAAGTCAAATGTTTTGCTATTTACCTTCAGTAAAGCTTGCCGAGCGGCTTCTCTTTCAAGCTCTCTC
>OVBX01005362.1:0-13210 GCA_900406325.1 Erucastrum elatum
TATATATTGGTATATGATATGGCATATATGTTTATTTTGAGTATCATTTCCTTTAAAATATAAAACAAAAGTTGGGTAAACGCAAACTCAAAATAAAAAATTTAAAACAGAAGAAAATAGAAAAAAACGAATAAATTCTATTTTGTGTTGAGTTAATTTGTACTTTGCAAGATTACTTAGTAAGCTATTTTTGCAGCAAACACATATGAGTACATACCGTTGCACCTTCAGGGCAGTTTTGACCATTGGCTTTGCAAGTCCACAAGGTGGACCCCTTAGCATCAAAAGAACCTCCAAGAAGAGTAACATTGTGAACAGCAACAAAACTGAACCAATTTTCTTTTTTCCCAAGCAACAAATAATCTTGAGGACCAATCAAAGTTCCATCGATCCTTAGGGTAATCTCACGGCTTTTGCAACTTTTTCCTTCAAATCGAAGCTCCTGACCAATCAAATACCTTCCTTTTGGAACGTATATCATGGCCGAGTCTTCCACTCGACACGCTGAGTCCCATGCATCCGAAAAGGCTTTTGTCGAATCTACAACTCCGTTTGGTTTCGCCCCGAAACTCAGTACGTTAAGACTTGTTCTTGCGTCAAGCTGAGCAAAATGGGACATGACTATCGTTACAAGGATGGTAAAGACCTGAACAAAGCTTACAGAAGATGCCATTTGTGTTCCAACGAAGGATAATGTGTTTGTTTTTTTGTTGGAATGATATAAAAGTTTAAGAAGGTATTAATTTCTGGTGGAAGATATTTTGATGAATCTATAAGTGTGCACGTGTGTATATATATGTTTTAAGGTTTTGGATAAAGAGAAGAAAGCTTCTTTGTGGATTAAGAATCATAATATGAAGCAAACGGCGCGCGTCGCCATCAATTTCTCTACGGTATTTGAAAAACGAGTTGTTTGGTTTCCAAGTAATTTTGACGAAGCCTCCGTACGTAACGTTCAAAATATATTAATTATCTCTTGTATAATAAGACAAGTAAGTGTGAAGTGATCCTTCTACTTTAATCCTTTTTATAAGATGTTATATTACAGGCATGGCCGTTTCATAATTTCGCTTTATATAATTCAATATATAAGATTTGTAGCCTTGATTACTATTTACAATACAAATTTGGTTTTAGAGCTAAAGCATGCAGTTATTGGACCATACAAAAAAAAAGGATCCATAGGACAAATTGTTTCATGTTACTGCGGTGACAGTTGGTGGGACCAAAATAGACCATCCCCCCAGAGCATCTCTAAGACCACCCGCATCGGCAGATCAAGCGGGGTTCGTGGGCTCGAATTCTAAGGTCCTTACGATTTAAAATAAATGAAAAATGGGTTTATATCAACGAACCGGGTCTTGGGCGTGAACTCGTTAGAGGCGGAGTCTAGCCACGCGTCGCTCGCTCACTGGGTTCTCCTCTCCTCGTTGACGTCGAAGAAAACCGGATTTGACCGGATTTCGATTCATTTCTCTCTTCTTCTTGGAAAATATCACCGACTCTCTCGATCACCGTCTCTCTCGATCACCGTCTCTCTCGATCTCCGTCAGCATCATCCCGACTCATCTCTCTCAACGGATCTCTACCAACTCATATCCTTCCGATTCATCTCCTCCCGAGTCATCTCCTCCCCATTCATCTCCTCCCGAGTCATCTCCTCCGCATTCATCTCCTCCCAATTCATCTCCTGCCGGTTCGTTTTCTGTAGGTTATAAGTTTGTGTAATTAATCTAGAGTTATGTGTTCTGTATTTGATTTATAGAGTTGTGTGTTCTTGTTAGTTTGTTGCATGTATTTGGAACTCGAACTGCTTGTGCTTGAAATGTGGTTGTTTGACGGTTTGTTATTCAACTCTAATAGATTGTTGCATGTTCTGATTTGCTGATATATTTGTTCCTAAAATTCGAACTAGGTTTGTTATTGAACTAGATTATTGTTGTTGTTTGCTCGGACACTTGTAGTTACAAACTCTTTGCTTGTTTGCAGATGACAACTTCACGAGAAACCTCATTTCTTCAAGCCTCTGCTTCCTGGTTTTCACAGTGGCATGACAATACCACTTGAATTCTTCTCAAAACACATACAAGGGGGTGAGAAGAATAAACCATGGAAACTAAGATCGGACGCTTCCGATCAAGTTTGGGAGGTGATACGAGAAGGCAGGACACTCAGCAAAGGTTAGAAAGAATTCGCCACAACACATGATCTTTGTATCGATGATATTGTCATCTTCAAACACGAAGGAGACTTGGTCTTTCATGTCACTCCTTTTGGTCCTAGCTGTTGTGAGATTCAGTATATAAATCCTCACAACGTTAAGGAAGAAGCCGACGCGGATGATGCTCCTTCTTTCTCATTCGACTATTGCTTCTTGGCTGAAATCACTACTACAAATCAAAAGGAAGACCAGCTGGTAAGTAAACTTTTAATAGTTATACACCATAGCAGTTATGAATATTTATGTCTCTTTTATTTATGTGTTTGTAGTTTCTTCCTGTGGAAGCTATGTGGTGTACTGCTTTGAACAAACATTGCAAAGAGGTAAAACTGGTCAATAAGGAGGGAAAGTCGTGGACTGCGAGCTTCGGATTTAGCGAATCAGATGGTGCATATTACATCAGCAGAGGGTGGAGAAAGTTCTGTCGTGATAACAGCTGCACCAACGAAGACTTGTTTGTGTTCAACGTGGTTGGAAACGGGACGACAACTCCATTACTGTGTGTATGTCCGGAAAGGAAAGAGTGCACTTCACTACTGATCAATCACTTCAGCAGAATCAATGGTAAGTCTTCTCCATTGACTTGTTTGTGTTGTCTATATCTTCAATGTTACTACTTTGCTTCCGCTTTAACTGTGTTCTCTTCTTCTACAGGCAGTGTTGCTTCAACCTCACGAAATTAGAAGGGTCTTTTGAGGTCTTTCCTCTCTATCATCTTAACTTGTTTCCTTTTGTTTTATTAGCAACTTATCAACTTATGTATTTTGGTTTGTAAAACTTGAATGGTTTTCTATGTGAACTTTTATGCTAAGTTAAAGAATTTCGAACATAATTTCTTTGTTGAATGCATTGACTAATCATCGAACAAAATGTTTATATGAATTGAATTTAAGTTAACACAAACCAAAATATTATGACATATCTCGAAAGCCAAAACTTAAAGTCGAAAATATTTTCTACTTCTGAAAACATAAACCAAAATATTATGTAATCTACTCTTAATGTATTGAATAAAATGTTTTCATCAAATTTATAATATATTTTAATATTGTATTCATGTATTCTGAATCATTTTTAATTTAAAAAAAATTAATAAATATTATTATTTTATTCATATGAACTTCTTCTTCGAGTTCACTAATACAAGAAACAACAAATTCGGGTTCATAACTGTTCATGGGCCCACAAAAATATATTAAAAAATTTGGTGAACCCTAAAATAGGGTTCACCAATGCTGATGCTCTAACCGGTGATACTCCATCAGAGTCTTTAGAAAAAGTGTTTTTTGATTTTTTAGTTATTTTTTTTTCTTTTTCCGATCGGTACGGTGGAGACCCGTAAATAGTGCAAAAAATTCACTAAAAAATATTTATTTATAGATTTTAAAGATTGAATTTTTATCTTTAAATGAAATTTACTGATTATTTAATTATTTTTTTTCAAAAACTACTTCTTAAAGATCTCGATTGGAGATGATTTTACAAGTTTAGCAAATTTAATATTTGTCAGAAAATATAATTTATATGGAAATATTTTTACTTATTGAAAGATATAATTGGGTTACTTAGAAAATTTTAAAAGAAAAAAAAATAGAAAGACCGATCCGGTTCTAAACGTGTATTAGCATATGGTCATCAAATTAAATAGAAAGACCGATCCGGTTCTAAATATCTAAAATTTTAAGAATTAAAATATATATATATATATATATATATGGTCATCAAATTAAATTTCATTTAAAATCTTATTAAATTAAATATATCTCCCAAAATTTTATTACAAGCCACATTTTGCTTTTTCGTCATCAAATTGTCTACACTTCCTAAATTTTTTAAAGCGACCGTATGATGTTGAAACCATGATACGAGTTCTTGGTCACAAAGATACATATCTGAAAGCAAGAATCAAGATTACTCATATGGCTGCTGATTCGTGGAATAACTGTTTAGTTAATTCCTTACAAAATATTTTCTTCAAAAGATACATATTTAAGAACTTAAAATTTATTCAAATTTTATTTTACGCTTTTTATGCATCTTTATTATGTTATAAAAATAAAGTGTAGACTACAAAAAATTAATTATATTTAAAATTTATATTAGTTTAATATTATAGAAAATGATGTATTTATAATTAAAATTTAATATGTTTGTAACATGTATAAAAATTAAATATACATCTTGAATGTGATAAAATTCAACGCATTATTTCCATACCAAGTTTAATTTTTTTTTTTTGGTCAAATTTAAAATTTATTAACAAGTATTATAATGAATGGTCTTTCTTCGTTTTTCGTTCCTTTTTTTAACCTTACTTTAAGAGATCTATCATATATGCTTAGTTGAAAGTTAAGCATCGCATTGCTTATAAAAGAATCTACAAAAACTATTAGTTAATCATATACTGTCATCAACCCAAAAAGCCTGTTTATCTGAATTTCCATCTCAACTCGCTTTAGATGACTTGCTATATGTCTTAAAACACGTTAAATATCACGTAGTTTGTTCACACTTCACATTATAAGCATATCATGATGATCTTTTATATTTATAGCGATGTTAATAAAAATATCAAATACAAATTCATCACTTTAGTTATCAGAGTATTATTGAGAAAGAGGTACATAAACAATAAAAGTTACATTACAAATCCATTACTCTCATAAGGAACAACATATTAGCCTCTAAACAAAAAACACAAGAAGCTAATCACTTTCTTTTGTGGTCTTTTCACACAAATTTCCCCCATTAGATTTCATATAAAAGGCAAGAGTTGCAAATTATAACGTTGGTTTCATATCACTGTATGTACACTTACAAAAGACCCCTCCAAGAGACAGGTGGCTCCTCTTCTATGGACTGTGCAAGTCCCTTTAACTGCTCAACCACATCAAGCGTATTGCTTAGCTGTTGATAATCGGATCGATGCAGAGCGTTTATTTGTCCTGAGGTTTTGGGTCTATCGTCGTTATGTTTCTTTGCGGATCCACCAAGAGGGCAATGACGCACACGTATTCTATGGTTTTTCGTTTGGGTCGAGAACCTTCCGTGCACCACGAGCACCAATATGACCTCCTCGTCTCTTGTGTCTTCACACCATGAGTTCTGTGCAACACCGTCCACATACTCTTCTACTGTTGGGAAGTCTTCGAGGCGGACCGAGACCTCAGCTATTTGGTTCGGCTTGATTATCCCCGTTCCTGGAGACACCTGTTCAAAGAAAGTGACACGTTAGTGAAATCGAATCCAAAATAAGCTCCTCGAAAACAAAAGAGAGAACTAACCTCCAGCCACTGGGGAAACCCGAAAGAGCCTCTAGCTCGGTGGTCGTGTGCCTGACCGTCTTCCTCGATGATAGACTGACCTTCACAAATTAATTTGAAGAAAGCAATGTGCTTATCGCTCTTGTTCGTGATGCGCAGAATCGTTGAATCCTGATTTTGGAGAATTATATTATTAGTGCTGACAACTGTTTCTGGAACCTTGCTTAACTCTCCAAGCATGACCTTGATTTTCTTATTCGTGTTCATGATGTTCCCCAATTCTTGTCTCCTAACTGACTCATCGACCCGGGCAATCTTTACGCTAAATACGCAGCGCACAGGCTTGTGGTCACTGTCTGTTACATCCATGCAGGCATCATACCTTACAAAAACAAGTGCAAGTCTCACAATTAGAGGTTTAATTATAAAGGGTCACATAAAGCATGATTTATTCAAATTTGTATCTCAAGGACTCTTTACGTAGCGACAACCTATGCATGAAGCTTTCGTTGTTAAGCTAAAACTTGTTATCTCAAGTGAGGACTGACACACTATCTGTTAATGATATAGAGAGACATAGTGATCATGTATCTAGTATGTTTTCTAGTTTTTTTACCGTGAACTGACACAGAAACCAACTGAACGTAGTATCCAAGGAAAAACAGGAAGCTTACTCTGATACAGAAGACACCACTGGACAATCCAAACTGCAGTCAGCTCCCAAATGACTCTTGCTATCCCGATATAGAATCCTATCGCACCAGGCAGGAATCCGCTTCTTTTCCCCAGAATCATATCCTGCAAAAACACACAGCTTCAATGTTTAAATACGGTTTCGGCAACTCAGTGCCCGTTCAATCCAAAAGCCATGGGCCTGGATATAGTAATATTATCACAGGTCCAGCCTCTTCCCATTGAAAAAAATCATGTGGCCCTATTATAGAAGCCAGCATAAGTTTCCTAGGTAGATGAAAGGTTAACTTTTCAAACTATAGTTTGTAGCTTTCCTTTGTAATCAACAAAGAGAAAATCACTGACCTGCTAGACCAGCTTGGTGCCTTTCAAACTTGTATGTCGGAGGGAACCTGATAATTGCTTCACGCATCCCTTGAAAAACATTCCCAGCTTCCATTTCAGCACGTAGCTGGTCTTTTTCTCTTAGCCAGTCAAAGCATCTTTGAGAAATGAAATCCCTTGTTTCATCATAAGTTATATCGTCCAAGCGGTAGTTAAAATCTCCAAGAAATACGATCATGTCTGCTTCAGATAATTCAGGCCTTGCTTCAACCGTGTTGACAGCCTATGAAAATATAGCTCTTAGAATTTTGAAGAAATTGTACATTACAGTCTCTGATAGAGAATGATAACAAAAAAAACTACAACAACTGAAGGAAGAACGTACGTTTCCACCACGAGGCACTGAAACACCAAATGAAGCACTAGCTGCAATGGAAGATATTAATAACAAGAGAGACCAATGAATAGGCCGAAATCGATAAGCCAAGAAGGCAACAGAGCAGGAGAGGAATATATTTCGCAGCATACCAGCTCCTGAATTGAGTGAACTAGACTGGCGTGAAAAGGCCATTGTTCGATAAACATGGTCGAAGTCAGCATTTCGCCGGCCAACAGCTTCAAGGTGTGCAGCAAAATGACAATTTACAAAGCAGAGTATTCGATCATACATTCTGAGTCGAACAGCTACCGCTCCCTAAAAGACAAAAATGTCCTTTAATTATAGAAATGAGACGACAAACAAATAAAAAAGTGGCCAAGAACATAAAAGTTAACATCAAAACAATACTTGAGATAATCTTCTATTTTTTGTTGATGACATTCGTGAGCAACTATTGCCGAAAACACGTCATACCTTATTACCAATCGCTCGTCCAAAGCCACAAGGAACCGCAGCAGCGTCAACATCTCCCACGTGAGGTTTAAGGTCATTTCTAACCCTGAAAAATGTATTTCCTCTATAAGAATATAAACTTATCAAGTTCATTCAATACTGACAAGTGAAATAGTAAAACACGCCCCAGAGAAAAAGTATGTAGCATAGAAATTGGGGAAACAATATCCCTAGAGTAAACAAAGGAATGAGATAAGTAACACCGGAAGCCACATTCTCTTTTTTTTTGTAACACTCGGAAGCCACATTCTCTATCCTTAGCTTTAGGACCAAATAATTTAAGAAAACCAAATAAAAATTAACGAAATCTGAAATAAGACAATTCAAACTGACAAGTTATTCCTATGCTGATATTTAAGAATTGCTCTGTAGAGTTTGACAAAACGAGATTGAAAGAGAACATTTGGCATCAGAGAATTAAACAACCCAGATGAACATAAATAACACGGAGTATGTTTCAACTAAAAAAAACATAGATTGTCCAAAAATAATGAACAGATATAAGTGACTTCAAGAAGGACTAACCATACACATATGAGTAACCCTGCTAGCTGCCTAGAGCCAACACGAACAAACGATGAACCCTCATCCAAAGTTTTCCCTATCAGATCCATCCACCACTGACCAAGTGGACTACCCTCAAGTCCCACCTGCATTTTCGAGGAAACAGAGTTAAGAAATTTAGGAAACCAAAACGCATTTTACAGATAGGCTATTAGCTTGTCGCATAAAAACTTAATTCCTTAACCAGAAAGAGAATGAAATAAAGATGTGTGTGTGTGTGTGTGGCCGCGCCCGTGTGCTTCTGAAAATTTATTTACTAGAAATAACTTGAAAGCAAAACAAAGGTCACTTGGATCACGCAAAATGAGGGCCAATCAACTGAGGCAGTTAACCAGTTTATGTTTAATCTTGTCTAATCTTCCCTGAATTGCATAACTTAAATAGCATTGGTGTTGCCTCAGCCAGAAGAATGACATACAAATTAACACATAAATATTTTAGGGTAATACTAAGTAACGGCAACTTACTGTTTCCCTTGCTGCGGACATTGCAAGAACTCCTGCTCCCATTTCAACTTCTTGCAGTCCAACAACTACGATCTCAACTCCAGTTGCAGCACAGCCTAACCAAGATACGATGGAGTCGGTTGATGCTCTACCCTCTCCAACGTTCCACGTAGCAGCTAATATTTTCAGATTCTCGATCCTCGAATACAAAAATTCTTTCCCAGCCAACTCAGCCCGCAATACATTGTCAAGCGGCCCTGGAGAAGTAACATTCCATCCTCGGATACCTCCATGATACGCAAGGGTAAATAAATAACCACCACCAATAGCCATTTTTATTACAGGACCACTATGAGCCACCCATCCTCCAAGCAGCTTTCCCTCAAGGTCCAATACCTGAACAGTTCCATTGGAATAACCAACCCACAGCCGAGAACAAAAAGTAAACATGCAGAGAATACCAGACGACTGGTATGAGAACTCTTGCAAGCAATTACCATTCCCATCCCATCGCATAACTACACCGGTTGCAGTTCCAGTCCAAATGAGTCCATCAGCAGATATGACAATGGCCTCAGTCCTTTTACTATCATCACAAAACCCCCCTTTTACTGCAGCACGGCGAACAGCATCAGCTGCTCCCATAAGAGCATTACGCGACCGCTGAAAAAATCCAAGAGAAGACTGACTTTTCTCTTTCCTTGAAGCAGTGGCAATCCTCATTTTTGCATCTTCATCAATGCCAAAATCAGGAAACGCGGACATGTCATTTCGATTTTCAAGCTGCCCATCAATATTGAATACTTTGATCAAATCCCTTGTGCGAGCATCCCTGACATGCAATAAACAAACAAAAATCACAAAAGAGTTATACAGGCAAACCTAATGAAAACCACAGATTCAATGGTATACAAAAGTAGATAATGTCTATCAAGTGTATCGATTAAAATGCTTTGGAAGTTTGGAGACCAGCCAGAATCATAAGGCTGGTGCATAAGAAAGCAGACAAAAACGAGTCTCGAACTTACCACAAAGCAAACGTCAGGGGACTAGCACTCCATACTGTTGCCCTTGTGTGATCAGATACCAAGAACGTAACATCTGATGTCAATGTATTAGCAAAACCATAGGCCGAAGTCTGGCTCCTTGGGTCAATATACGATCTCTCTACTGATAACACAGCCATATGCCTCTGTTCCATTTTTACAGAAAGAGACTTCCCCAGACCTTCCCAGGGCCAAACTTTAAGAGCGCCTCCCTCAGACCCGGACCATATATCTCCTAGACAACCGATAACAAAAGTTGCTTAACATGAGAGAAGGTTAAACACAATAAAATTCGTCTGCAAAGGCTTCATAGTTTATATCCAGAGGTGGAAACCGAATCTAGTAGAGCATCTAGGCATTTGGTCCGTCACAACACAAATAGAATCTAGCTAATTAATAGCATCAATTTGATCCTGAATCCAAGACTACCACAATAAAAAATCTCAATATCAACATCCAATTTTCTTTCTCACTACTTAATCCATATCTATAGCCAAAATGTCTAAAGACTCACCGTAAGAGGAGATGGCAATGGAGAGGACCGGACCACGATGAGCTTGCCACGATAAGGCCTCTTCAATCACATGGTCATCATCTCTCAGTTTCCAACATCTAATCCTCCCATCTCTATGCCCACTCCAAACCACTCTACTACCTTCATCACCAACCATACACACAACACTAGACCCAATCTCCGTCTCCGAAGTCTCCTTATACGGCGCCGTATCCTCCACCTCCGATCCCCTCCCGCTCCCGTACAGTCCCTCGAAGTCCCACACCTTCAACCCACCGTCCTCAGCTCCCGCCCACAGCTGCCTCTCCGTACTCGTCATCGTCCTCAAGAACCGTCCGATTTGACTTTCCCTCAGAGGATGAGGCCTTACCTCGAGACTCGGAGGCCGGTTCGGATGAACCGCTGACCTGATCGGGACCTTGAAGATCCCGGTCCCGCCGCACTTCCCGACGAACTCCGGCAGAGAATCTGAGCCGCCTTCGCCGTCGGCGTCGTTCTCCGGTCCGATCGCGTCGTGATTGCCGTCTTGGCTGAGCCGCCTGTCGAGGAATTGGATCATGTAGTCGATTCGCTTGTTGCTGTCGTCGACGGAGGGGGCGGAGGGGTGGGATTCGTCGCCGGAGGAGGAGGAGGAGTACGAGTAAGAGCAAGGGTTGAAAAGCGTGGATGGAGTAGCCGTTGCGGCGGAGGAGAAGTCGGAGTCGTTGGGAGTGGTGAAGAAGGAGAAGACGTCGTCGTTTTGGTGATCTCCCATGACTTGGAGGTTTTTTTTACTTGAGCAGAGACTCGATTTAGAGATTAGAGAGAGAGACGAAGTTTTTATGATTCGGATTCGGTAAAGCCTCGAGAGAGATATTTTGATAGAGAAGCAGCAAATGCTTGAAACGTGTTGCTATGAATCTCCTCTGGTTATTATTATTTCCCGGCCAGTAAAAAAAAATTATGATCACATTGTACTACTATATGGCTACCGTGAATCACATTTTTTTATTTCTTTCTTTTCTTTTGTACATGCTAAAGCGGCGAAGTCTTAAGTGAATTTTGTAAAAAAAAAGTCAAAAAATCGATCTACTATATATGAGTAAGGTTTTAACTAAAATCGTTTCGTTATCTACATAATGTTAAATTTGTTCAACCAAAAATAACTTTTACATCAAAATATAATTTTCTGAATCAATAATCAATTTTTATCTGCTTTTGAATAGAGAACTTAGCGGATTTTTAACAGTTTTGTCAATGATTTTTGCAAGATGATATAGGAATTAAATGAGGTTTGCCATGTCGTCTTTGAATCATTTCTCTCCAGATGCTATGAGCTGCAGCTTGAAACAAGTATCGGATTATGAAAGTGGTTGTGACAGGTTGTCATGTCATGTGTATACTCTGCGAGATCAAAGCAATAATGTTATATCATTCTTCCTTTTGTTAACAATATCTATACTAGTTTGAATCACACACCGATTAATGGAACCAGATCGATGAAATAAAATTAACATAAACCATATTAAAAAACAGATTCCGATCTTTTGTCTGAACTGGTTCCACTAATGCTCTTAGTCTAAACATATCCAACTAATGTTAGCTATAATGTCTAAGAGTTGTCTATGTTGCATAAACTTGAATGCATAAGAACAATCTTGGAAATCTTGTTAAATATAATGTCTAAGAGTTGTTTATGTTGCATAAACTTGTTGCTCATAGAAACATATGTTACGAACTTTTTCATTTGATGTCTCAAGTTTAGGTATTCCTTGAACCACATCTCTTCTGAAGTCGACTCAGAACATGAAAACTCATGTCTCATCTTCTTTCGCCATAGATCTAACTGAGAGTTCACATACACCTAACATTTAATGGATGCCGCTCGCTTATACTAGTTCTTACTTGATCTAGCACGGAGCATAGCTATACTTCTGGTTGCATCAATAGCCTTGAAATCACTTTTAGTGAATATAACTTTCAAGCCATCATCACATAACTAGCAAATACTGATGAAATTGGCTTTTAATCCTTTGACAAGATAGACACTCACAAGTTGTGGTTGGTTTGGATTCTCAGTGGAACCAACACCATGAATTTGTCCTTGTCCACGTCACTAAAAGTATCTCTCCACCTGTCATAAGAGAAAGTTCATCCAATACATTTTGACAATTTAACAACACATTTACGTGGATTATTTGCGAGAAGACTAAGAAAAAAATAATAATCTCAAACAATATCCGTTCTAGCTATTCGTAACGTGGACGATCCAACTAAAAAAAAAATCAAGTAAATAATACGATATTGATAAACATAATCCCCGTTGACAAAAGAAACACATAGCCTTCGGTTGACCAAACCAATGAAGATCACATCAACGATATCAACACTACCAAATTCTCACCAAAATCACTAACGAATAAACGAAAACAGTCTTGAATTACCCACCTGTTTCTCTTCACTAGACCCTTTGCTTCTTTTTCTTATTTCTTTTTGTAAATATCAATAGTTTTAACCATTGGGTAGAAATATTTACAAAACAACATAATACTTTCTACTATTAATAAGAAAATCAAATAGTCGCATTTCTAGCATATGGTACATGAAATAACATTAATTCAGAAAACACTCTTTATACATCCCTAAATGTCGTCAACTTAGAGGGTAAAATCAGCTATACATGGTGAATTGTATATAGCTCTCAGTGTACATGTAAATAAATATTATCTACGTTTCTTTTTTGAATTGAAATATTATCTACGTTTCATTAAAAATGTCACTTATTTTCTTATAAATAATATCATTTTGTATTACAAACAAGAGTTTGTATTTAATAAAATCACTTTAATATGCCTAGTATTTTATTCTGCTTATCAAATAGGTAAAAAGGTGTAGTTATATATATAAACTACAAATAATATCATTTTGTATTACAAACAAGAGTTTGTATTTAATAAAATCACTTTAATATGCCTAGTATTTTATTCTGCTTATCAAATAGGTAAAAAGGTGTAGTTATCTATTAATAATAGGAATCCTGATTAATTATAAAGGATGTGTATTTTTATAGGTATTTCAAATCTTGTGAAAAGTTACGACTGTTCGTTAAAAAGTTGCGTTTCTTCTTTATGAAAAGAAGCGATTGCTTAAAAGGTTGTGTCTTTTCTTCGATAAAAGTTGCAACTGTTTAAATTGAAAGAGTGTGTGTTTTTATAGGTAGCTTAAATCTTGTGAAAAATTGTGATTGTTCGTTAAAAAGTTGTGTCTC
>OVBX01005363.1:0-13206 GCA_900406325.1 Erucastrum elatum
TGTTTAAATTGTGCAGATGTGTATGAGAGAATTGTGAAGCCTGGGAAGAAAGCTGGTTTCTTCCAGTTGCTAGCTACTCAAACCGTCAGTGCCGTGTGGCATGTGAGTTCTCCTTCTTCCATAATGATTCAATCTTTTTTATATTTTNTAATCTTTCTTTTTCGTTAAGTAATCAGAATCTCTAATTGTTGTCTCTTTGCAGGGGCTGTATCCTGGATACATTATATTCTTTGTTCAATCAGCATTGATGATCGATGGTTCTAAAGGTATGATACTTCTCTCGCCTTTCAACTTTCATTCACGTTTGTCATCTTATCTTAAAACATGTTTTCTTTTTGGTCGAACAGCTATATACCGTTGGCAACAAGCAATGCCTCCGAAGATGGCGATGCTGAGAAATGTTATGGTTTTCATCAACTTCCTCTACACAGTTTTGGTTCTCAATTACTCATCCGTTGGTTTCATGGTATATATAACTCTTCCCTCTCATATTGTTAAACGGTTCTATTTTATCACTCATTTGTTGTGTGATGTTGTTCAGGTATTGAGCTTGCACGAAACACTCGTTGCCTACAAGAGTGTATATTTCATAGGAACAGTTGTGCCTATTGTTGTGATTCTACTCAGCTACTTGGTTCCTGTGAAGCCTGTGAAACCAAAGACTCGGAAAGAAGAATAAATCTGTCTTTATTTAATACAGTGATTACTTCTTTGTTTTTCTGGACCGTTTATGTACACCACGGAACTAAGATTTTGTGTTTATTCTTCTTCAGTTCTCAAATTTTGCTCAAATCTCAGATATTTCATTTGGATCTTTGAAAAAAGACATGTTTTAGATGTGTTTCTCTCTGTTTGTCTTATATAGACTTTGTTTGTCAGACACACATGCTCTTGAGTGGAAGTTGTGTAGGAAGAGTATGGGGAGCAAGTCTAGCCATGTGCTAATAGGTGTTTGTATGTATTTTTATTGAACATAGCAACCAGATAAAACTCTCAAGATGTTTCACACGTTAAGCACCAGTAAGTCTTAGGATCTTTTTATAAAATACTCAAAAGCCAATTTTCTCTTAGCTACAAACCTGCACTTAACAAAACAAAGCAATAACTCTCTGGAGTTTTTGATTGGTTGATCTAGTTTTCCTTTAATAAGAGTCAAGGCAACCTTTAAATCAGTGGCGGATCCAAAAATAGTTTTTACATGGACAAAACTATAAACACTAATAATTCACTTATAAATTAAAATTTCCACAAGGGACATAACTAAAATTCTATACATAATTACACAAACTAATCATGGTGGACAGCTAGCCCCATACACTCCTTACCTAGCTCCGCCCCGATTTAGTAGATAATTTACGTAGTCTGATCTATATAATCAACATTTTTTTTGAAACCATTTTTAATCTGTTTAGTTTTTTTTTATCTTGTGATGTTATATATTTCTATCTTTTATTACATAAAACTTCTTTGTTTAGAAGTATTCCAAAATTATATCAGCATGACACATTTACGTGTGCCTACTTTCACATAACTTCTTTTGGGTGTAAAAGTATATATATAACTTTTTTTAGAAGTATAATTTAAGAGACAAATGTATTGTACAAAAAATATAATAACTAGATATTTATGCTAAGACCATATCCAATAATTTTTTTGAAACACTTTTCTTCTTTTTTTGAAGCACACCATATCCAATATATGTTACTATATTCTCATCTAAAATAGAGGATTTCTATAATAGAGATGTAGTTTTCTCAAATGCATTCTTCTCTAATAGCAATTTTTGAAATACAGAGTAAAAATTAGAGATTGTTATTTTTTTTTCTAAGACCGCCACCACTATATTTTGCTATATTCTCTTCTAAAATAGATGACTTCTAATTCTCTATAATACAGTGAAACTTCTATAAATTAACAATGTTAGGACTATGATTTTTTATTAATTAATAGAGATAAACAACAATATCTATTTTAAAGGAAGAAATAACAATGGATTGTAGTGAAATTGACTCTGAATATTATCATAAGGTAAAAAGATCAATGGGTTGGTGATGCTCTAAGAAGATTATGAATCGAAAAACCCAAATTTCGACAGTTTAGATAAAAGCATAATGATGTTTATTGTTTGATATTTTATTAAAGCTTTTTATAAAAAGGATAGATGTAGACATATTTACTGCGAAATAAAAATAGTATCATCTTAACACACTACATTCGAGACATTATATTAGGTAAATCCGAATCCTAAAAGAGTGATTAGGGTAATAAACAAGCATTTAGGGAGACTAATCATGTCTAAAAGTGATTGATTAATCTTTGTTTAAAAGAATAAAACGTTCCCCGAAAGAGAAATGTTATGATTAATTAAGAAACATTAGCGAGACGATGACTGGACCATACATTAATGTATAATAAAGTCACATCAAATAAAAGGTCGGAAACTTACTCTATGCATTATTATCCAGTACAAAGTGAGCCACATTACTAAACTATTGTAATAAAACATTATCTTAAGTCTTAGAAAATGATTGATACTATGGAGTTTGGACAATGGTCAGTCACCTAATTATTTGAGCCAATTTGAACGCTTCAAAGTTAAAACTGTGGTGAGAAAGAGAAACAAGATTCCAACAACGTGCCAATTTTTTTACTTGTATGCAACTCGGAAATCAACAAATTGAATCACCTTTCCACGAAATCAAAGAAAGAAGACAAATTGAGTCACCTGACTATTTGAGTCGAGTGTTTGATGTTCAGTTTGTGTTTGTTTCTTGATTAACCCAAAATCGTGCCAAATATTGACTTGTAGTTGTAGGCAACTCGGAAATAAGCAAATACGAATATAATTCGTTCCCAGAAGTAGATTGTTAGCTACACAAATATTAATTTTTATATACTAGATACTTTCATTAATTAATATTAATAAATTATACATTTAGAAAATATCGATTCAAAATGTTTAATTACTTAAATACTATAGGTTGATAATATATCAAAAAGTGTATAGTAAAAATAAGTAATTAATTAACTTTAAATATTATTATATTTTAAAGTACGAAAAATTTAGAAAAGTTATCTTCTAAAAATGGAAAATGCATAATTTAGTTTTTTGAGTTAAAATACAGTTTATTTTTTTTTTTAACTCATCAAAAGAAAAGGTTTGGACGGGATCATACAAGAATATGAAAAAGCTGGAAAACACCAAATCGAAAACAGAACAAGAGAAGGACAGAGAAACATGCGCAACCTAAGACAGGTCTACGAGCATATTTAAACTGCTTCTCTTAATATCTTGTTGTGGAGCCAGGCTGGTCCTCCTAGCGCCAAGTAGGATTGGAGACGACCATCACGAAGGACACTCTTAGCTATATCTCTTGCAATCTGATTTGAGGAGACTGACTCTGTTTCAAAAGCAATCGAACAGAAGGATGCAGAAAGATTGCTAATCTCCTTAAGATAGACTCTGAATAAAGGCCAGTCTGGAGGTTTCGCCACTGCCTTAATGACATCTCTGAGATCAGATGCAATGATCACATCTTGGTATCCCAAATCCTTCAGACTTTGCAGAGCCCACACGACACATCGAATCTCTGCAGTAAATCTATTTGGGGAGAAAGTGATGGCATCCCGCGCATGATGTGTGACGTTCCCTCTTTGATCTCTAACTATATAGGCGACACCACTATGCAATGAAGCATTCCTCCAGTTCGAATGGACATTACACTTTGCATAGCCGTATAATGGGGGTTCCCAACGTTTAGTTTCTTCCTGTAACCCACCAACTATTTGTTGGGACCCCTGCTCCTCATGGAGAGTATGCCATAGAGTAGCTTCCTCCTTTGCTGTCTTTATTTGGTGTACAAGAGATTCTTGGGTATCAGCGTATAACAGCGAGTTTCTATTCTTCCAGATGGTCCATAGAAACCAAGGGATTGCTCGTCTCTGTTCCAAAGGGATAGCTTCAACAGTCATCAGATTCAGGTATTCATGAAGAGCCTTTTCAACTGGAAGAGAGTGTAAGTGATTTAAGGATTGAAAACCTGCAAGAGCCCATGCTTCTTGAGCTTTTGAACATGAGAAAAGGACATGTGCAATTGATTCCGAACCCGCCAAACAGACTCTGCAACGTGTGTCCAGATTTAAACCTCTCGTATTCAAACGTTCTGCCACCGCTAAAGCTTCAGAAGCCGCACGCCACAGAAAACTTCTGATCTTGGGGATCGTTTTTATCTTCCAAATATGACGCTTTAGCTCAATAGCTCCCTGCCTTTGACCACTTATACAGTTTATTTAAAGAATCTTTTTTTTCTTTGCAAGATTAGTTAATTTAAAACAAACATAAAAATAGTTCAATAAAATGATTATAAGTTTATAACTAAATATTATTAGTTGGACTTGGTCCAGTAAGTCTTTTGTATTTTATTCGGTTGGGATTTTGTTTCTTCTATTTTATTAAACAGGTTTACAATATAGAATTAACTTTACTTTTACAATATTACAAATATTATTTTTTTCATATTAAATATTTCACAAATATAAAAAGTTTTTTATTCTTTCTATATCTAAACATATTTTTAAGATTGCATTCTAATTTGGTTTGTATTTTTCAATTGCAATATATATATATATATATATATATATATGTTAATATTATAATAAATTTAAAATCGATTATTCAGTTACTATCAAAGTATTTTTATTTTAAAAGAAAAAAAATATTTTATAAGCATAACTAGATTATTACAAAAAATATAAATATGATTAATAACTAATATCTATTTATTTTATAAATAATCATATATAACATTAAATAAATTAATATCTATTTATTTTATAAATAATCATATATAACATTAAATAAATTTATAAAAAAGTACACTTTAATTTATTAAAATGTTATAAAACTATATATTTAAAATAATAATAGATAATTAATTAATATAATTGAGATATTTAATTTTAAGATATTTATAATTTGACTAATAAATTTTGCTTAAGTTGAATTTTTATTTTTATTTAAAATTATTATGTGATATGGTGGATGATTTTAGAGTTTTGTTATTTATTGCGATTTACGGATAATCCTATAAAACATACAAAATACATACAAAATATTTAACAACTATAAAACAGATTACATAAATATATTAAGTTATTTATATTACAAAATTAACAAGAAATATAAATACTCAATTTCATTTTTAAATACAATTAAACCATAGAAAAATAGATTACATAAAAAATAAACATAATTAAAATATATTAATAGATAAATTTAGATATAAACTATTTACAAAACCTTAAAACATAAGTTTCTTGAATAATAAGTTTATAAACCAAAAAACATCATCCAGGTCAAACTCTAGTTTTTAAATAAAGAGCAATTTCCTAACACTCTTGGAATGAAAGATTATTGTAAATTACATTTAATCCTTTGAGCTGATAATGATTATAATCCGTTTAATTATGATCTGTTTATCTGCAATTTAGATCAAAATTTTCTTTACTTATTGAAAAATTATATTTTATAAATTATAATTAGGAAATATTTAATAATCCCAAGATATAGTTATTATATATGCATAAGAGAGTTCTAAGAAATGCATTTCAAGTTTATATTACCTCAAACTAAATCATCAAATTAATGAATAAACATGAATCTATTAAAATATTTATTCTATTTACGCCGAATTATTCTCACATCTTCTTAAAGAAAACATATATAATCATATATGTCATGTTCATATCAATGCTTTCAGCTTCATATCATAAGAGATTGTCTGACATGTGTTAGCAGAGAAAGAGAGCTTCTTTTTTATAGTTGGGGAAAATTTACATGTGTTAACAATAAGTTCAGTTATTTAATTTTATTTTAGAAGTAAATGTTTTCATTAAAAACAAGAATTGTGGTTATAATTTTTATGATTAGTAGTTCTTTTTTGTTTTTACTAATCTGATAGTTTTAGGACTATTAATTTATTTTACAATAATTTTATATCTATATAATTTTTCTATGTCAAACTTTATCGACAGATAGACATGTGTCGATCATGTTATTATTAAATTTAAATTTACGATATTAAATTATAAAATATATTTTTAAGATATGTCAAAATTTTAATCATTTTCTAACCTGTATTTTGATTTCGATCATGTTAATTAACTACTTTAAAAATAAAATTATAATATCTACTGACTGAATTGAATTACTGAAAATATTATGGGTCCAAGGCCTACAGTTTCAACAAAAACATAACAACATTGTTTATTGTTTGATATTTTATCCAAGCTTAAATAAAAAGGATTGATGTAGATATTTACTGGGAAATAAAAATATTATCATCTTAAGTTCTTTACCCTACATCTAGAGACATTATATTAGGAAAATTCAAATCCCAAAAGAACGATTAGGGTAAGAAACAGGCCTTAAGGAAGATTGCTATTGGCTAAAAGTGACTAATCTTGTTTTAAGTGAATAAAACATTCCCCGAAAGAGAAATGTTATGATTAAGAGACATTATATTAGGAAAATTCAAATCCCAAAAGAACGATTAGGGTAATAAACAGGCCTTAAGGAAGATTACTATTGGCTAAAAGTGACTAATCTTGTTTTAAGTGAATCAAACATTCCCCGAAAGAGAAATGTTATGATTAAGAGACATTAGCGAGAAGTGGACCATACATTAATATATAATAAAGTCACATCAAATATACTGTCGGGAACTTACACTATGCATTATTATGTAGTACAAAGTGAGTCATACTACTAAATTATTGTAACAAACACAGTTAAATTTTATAAAATGATTGATATTATGGTCAGTCACCTGACTATTCCAACATATACCTTAATGTCCAGTCCATTTTTTAGCTTGTTTGGATTTTGTGATTGTAGCTCTTTACTATGTTATATAAAGAAATAATTGAACTGAAATTCTCCCTCACTTGGTAAATGACATCGTGCCACTGAAGCCGAGTCCAACATAAGTTATAGATGCTTTCGCGTGGTTAGGATCCGGAACCTACTCCACTTGTTTCGGGTATTTTGCTGTAGTGGAGAATGAGAACAACCAGGAACTTGTGTCCACTATCCTTTTTTTTGGAACACCACTTGAGTCCATCATCCAAAATTGGAAAAACTTGATTTGGTCTTGACTGATGTCACCTAAATTGAAGTTATTCCTTATGGAAAGTGACACAAAAGGAATTATCTCTTGGAACCAACCTCCAACTAAGAGGTCTCTTGCTTAATACAGCCTGCGCACGGTGCGGAGCGTTGGAAACTGACACTCACTTATTCCTCCATTACGAGTTTACGACTACACCAAACAAATCAGGATCCTCCCGAAAATCAAAGCTCTATCTTTTTATTTATTTTCTGTTTCTTTTAAGTTTATCGCGAGAAACCTGAACTCTGCGATTGATGCCTTCGCTAAGTCTGCTCTTTGCACTGCAACTTCAGTTTCATCCTAGTTTGAGATGAACTCTGGTTTTTAATATATACTTTGATGTTCAAAAAAAAAAAATTGTGGACAAAATTCATATTCCCTTTCATCAAATAATTGGCAACTACTGATAGATTTTTTTCATGTCCTGCATTGGAAGTAGTCTTGTATACAAGATTGTACATGTTTATATAAGTAAATTTATCATTTCAATGTAATAAAAGTTTCACTTTGCACCAAAGAATACATTTCAGTCCAAAACACATAATAGAGATGGCTTACTGATTAGATATCTGTAAAAGTATCCAAGCAAGATCTAACTTTTGGTTAAATAATGAAATTCAAAGACTGTTTTTTTTAATATTATTTCTCAGCTCCNACAATGAGATATGAACAACCAACAAAGAAATAAAAGTAAGTGAAATAAAAGTTCGACCGTGTCGGCCATATTAACTACTTTTACTTTTAGTCAAAAAAAAAAATCATAACAACTATAACTTACTTATCAAATTTATTTTTCTTTCTTTTGTTGACAAAATAATTTATTCAATCTTTTCTGCTCGTTCAAAGTCCATGCTAAATCGAATTTCGGCGATTCTAGTTGGATACTAGATGGGGTCTGGAAAATATCTGTAATTACAGTAAGATGTAAGCCACTGAATGTGAAATTTGCTTCGAATAATTTCAACTATGTTAATATCAGTATATTAAATGAACGAGTCATGAGCAAAAGTAAGTATACATTTTTTAGTCTTATCCAAACGTATAGAGAATAAACTAGTAAATTTATTTTATCAAGAAAATCAAATATATTAGTAATCTAAACATGCTATAATTTTTTTTTTGAATTGAAAATATGCTGTTATTAGAGTGATATGTTTTCTTTGATATTTAATTTTCTTATTCTTATTATATTTTCTGTGTTACGTTTGAATTATGTATTTAAATTTTGATTTTTCTTATCTTGTTATAGTATTATTTGCTGTGTTTTGTTATCTTTACAATTAATATTGCTTTTTTGTCCAATGTTAACATACTAAACATTGATACGATATTCTTGAATTAAATGTTTTGTATTTTAACTCACTTTCCCAAAGAGTTATTGGCAAACTAGAAAATTCAAGCCTAGCATATGAATTTGATTTATTTCTATAAAATCACATATGATGGAATATGAATTTCACTTATGATCTTGTAACAAATTAACTTCGTTGCTAGAATCGCTGTACTTTGTACAGGGTTGATTTAGTGGTTTGTTTTTTCTATATAAAAGAGAATCAACTTTAAGCCTACTATGACTTCTTGGAAGTTTGGGAATTACAGAAACAAATAAAATCGTCTACAAGTTGTCACCTTTTTATGTCGACTTCATCAATATTCACACTCAACTAATAAATCAACCAGGATAAAAACTATATATACTTAAAAACAATTTCGTACATAAGGCATATAACCTACACTGTACGTCTGCAAATAATCATAAACTATTTTTCTTTTTATGGTTTGCTGTTTTGGTGATCTCACGAAACAGTCAACTATTCTCACAATTGTTAGCAAGGACATCAACAGCAAAAATGAGAAAGATATTTACCGTCTCCTCTCTAAGAAATACATTAATCTATCCATTTTCTTTATTAGTCTTTTGAACCATAATACTTTATAGTCGTGTCTTGTTCCTCATTGTTACTTTACATTTTTGTTTTAATCATATTTATTTAATTAGTATGTCCGTTTAGCACACTTTTGTGTTAAGGGTTTTCCATTAGCACACCACTTTCCTCTACTACGAATTATAGATGTTCAATCGTTTTCATATACAACAATATCAATTTCTGAGGAACATTTTTCTTATTTCCAAAAGCGTGTTTGAACGTTCTAAAGATAGCTGCTCAATTAGTAGTACATTTTTTTGTGCAACCAATTAGTAATACATTACCATGATCTTTTTTCAGGCAGCCATTTTTCTTACTTCTGAAAGTGTGCTTAAACTTTCTAACACCATCTCCGATGATCTATCATTGTTTAAGGAAACATTAAAAATGACGAAATAAATTCTCTAATGATACATCATTTTGTAAGAAAATCTATATTTATAACATTAACTTGAAAGAACACTATTAATAAAATCATTTTGATGCTGTCGATTTTAATTTAATTCTTAATTGTTATAAAAGTTATCATATTTTCCTTTTCCCTTTTTTTTTTTGCTAAATGTTTTCCTTTTCCCTTATTTCTTAGGTTCAACCTAAATCCTCTTGTACTACATATTTGGCCAAGATCCATTTAATAATCACAGTTCTTCTCTCTACTTTAGTAGAAACAATGATTATAGGCAATTTGCAGAGTAGAAAAATTGACGTGGCTCTTACATTAAATATTAAATTAACACTGATATTTTTTATGTAGGTTTCCTAACATTCTTAAATATCAAGTTAGTATGGTTTATATTGGATCAGTAGACATCTGATAGTCAGATGTATTTGATTGGCAGTCTAGTTAGATAGTTATCAGGATCTCCTTCTTCAATATTTTAGCAACTTTAACATGTCAACTGGTTTCTTCGAATTTGAATCAGTCTAGTAAACAGTAGTCACCTAGTGATGAGACTCATACACATCCCTTATATATTAAACCAACAACAGTAATTAATAAATATGAAAACTAAATGTTAAAGTATTTTGGATTAAATGTATTTTTGAAAAATGATATCCAGTTTATGGTATTTCAAACAATTTTTGCTAATATAGGCAACCCTACGTCAGTTGAGACTTTGAAAAATACGCAAAGAACGGCCATTAACTGTTCTGATGTATTGAAAACATCCGTTTACTAATTTTCTCTGTAACATCAATTGAAAATTAAAAAAAAAAACTGAATGTCTGATAATAAACTGTAACATAGTGACTAAAAAAGCATGAACTAGATAATAGTACGTACTCGTCAACAAAAGTGGAAAAATTAAAGGAATCCTATTCTTTTATTTTGCTGTATTTCTGACATGCTAGAGAATAGACATGTCTTCAATGATCTAAATCGGTTAGTATATCACTATATCTTAATCAATCCACCTTCGTCAACATCACATATTTCTTATTTAATTAATAAAATACTGACCAACATTAGAGTGAATTTATGGAATTGTACACTAGGTCTGAGTCTTATTATTTAAGATCCATATCCGTTCGATCGACTCCGAAATAGAGAGTTTCCGAGACGCGTGAATCCGAATTCAAATAGTAAAGTCTTGGGTTCATAAAAATCAAAATATCAAAATATCAAAATCAAATATGGATATTTTGATTTTTAGATCAAGATATCTATATCCAGATTTTTAAATGTGTTAAACTTTTAATTTTAGTTATAGTTATATCTAATATATCAATATTTATACATAAATTTAGTTTATAATATTATATACATAGATATATAAAAATATTCAATTTAGAATTATAATATTTTAAAAATATTACTTTACGGAACCAAATCCGAATACCTTAAGCTTTTCGGATATCTGCATCTATTTCAACCCTACTGTACACAACCAATGTTAATTCGATGACATATCGATCGACATGCATGTATCAATCAATGATGGTCGCACAAGCTAAAAAGCAAAAAACAAACAAACAGTACAAATGTTAAATCAGAAGAGACAGGCCTACTTGATTTTCGTAACTTTATATATAATTAACCAAATGAAAAGAAGACACAGGTTTATGATCAATGATCACTAGAGAGAAAATATGTTAGGTCGTTTTAACCCTCGAACTGAAACTTGTCCCCTATCTTTTACCAATGTAGATAAAAGGTTAAATGTAAACTGCTCTATATAATGCTATCAAGAGGTTCCACATTTTTTGATAATTTCGGTAATTTAGATTAAAATATCAAATCATCCAGGTACATCAAGTAAACATATATGATGATTCAAAAATTCATAATAATTATTAATTTTAAATATAAATATTTGAATAATTTCAGATGATACATATTATAGCTTAAACTTAGCTATAGTACATTTCTGCTTTAAATCTGAAGAATACATATTGTAATTAGCTATTTATTTAATAATCAGTTTAGTATTGGTTCAATTTAGATATACAAAATATTTTAAATATAAATTTATTTAGATGTTTATCATTTTGAATTGGATTAGTCCATTTTTTTGGTCGAACTGAAATTGGATTAGTCCATTTAGGTTTAAGATTTTGGGTAATTATGCTCTTTTTCAAAAAAGAATATTTTGGGTAATTTGCCAGGTCTACATGTGATGATCCCTTTAAAAGCAGTACAGATACATAGGAAGAAAATTTGACTGGGTTCGGCAATTCAATGCCACTATCAGAGTCGAATGTTAAGACTTCCGACATGTCAAATTTAAATATTGTTTTTTTTACATCATGACATTGCTTTGGCATAGCCTGACAATTAGAATCAAAATTATACAACGTCGCATTTTTTTGTGAGAGTGTGGTGATGAGTGCATCTCCAAAATCCATGTTCTTGGAAGTAGGCTCAAGTTCAACACTTCAACTCAAGCGTACACGTATCCATTGTCATTCAAGTTCTAAATTATTAAAATTCAGTTGCAAAAAGTTCTAAATTATTATAATTTCCAGAACAGAATATATTTGCTTTGTGTCAGCAATTCATGCAGTACTAGCTAGAGCATAAACAATTGAATTTAGCTAATGACACAATACATAAAAGTTGGATACAAAATCTGATCTTGAGGCCATATAGTGGTTATCAGAAAAAAAAATGTCAGAATGCTAGTAATATATATTTTTAGTTTTAGCTTTCTAAACAATATTGAGTAAAGAGCCTTATGTACATGTAAGTACGTACATATATATATATATATATATATATATATATATATATATATATAATGCAACCTTTAGAACTCAAACATATATACTGAAGGAAATGAAACTTATATTAACAGATTAGAGCTTATTAAATACTAAACAGACCCCACTAAAGAGTGTCTCTGATCTCTGGTCACATCGTCCCTGGTTTGTGAAAGCATAACAAAAAAAACTTGTATTTTGCAAATTTCATAATTAATTTAGTACGACTTTAGATTGCTAATCATATAGTAATTAATGCTCCAAAAATGCATATTACAATACATTGATCCATTTGTGGTGGATATCTCTGGATTTCTAAAAGACACAAGGAAAATTGCAGTCTCATGTTTTGATATTTAAAAAAGAAAAAGAAATTTAAGAATCTGTTAATATGTTTGTAACTGGTAGTCTGGTACGTTGAACATATATACTTGCATCTGAACTGCTCCAGACTTAAGCTCTCCTGAATTGGATCCCTATTTTTCCAGATTGCCTTTCTCTAACTAGTCTCAAAGATTTTTAGCTGAAATTCATTTTGTACCATTTCTTTTAAACAAAATTAATGAAAACTAGTCTAACAAAATATAAACATTCATGAAAGTGTTCATAAATTAAGGTCAAAACATGAGAAAGATTACAAGAGGCAATGGCTAGATAAGCTAATAAAAATCCCCCAAATTCAAGAACGCCACAGAGCCCTAATTCAAGAACACTCCAGACACAAAAATGTTACTGATTGTTGATAAATTATCTTCTTGAATCTTGAAAAGTGAGAAAACATACTATTTATTTAACCAATTTAAGCATCTCAAAGTGATTAAGAAACATAGATGATTCGCATAAACGTAAAGCAAAGCAGCCAACACAAAATTAAACATATTTCAATCAGACTCAATAACTCCACAAGC
>OVBX01005364.1:0-12269 GCA_900406325.1 Erucastrum elatum
CATATTTATAATTTATTTTTAAGTATAAACCCGCGCTTTTAAGCGCGGGTCAAAATCTAGTAAGTACTTAAAGTCTCAAAGTTACTTTATGTAAGTGTCCATTTAATTGGCAAATAACTACAAAGAAACCATAATATGACAAAATGAGAAGATAATTGATGAGATTGATATATCGAAATAAACATAATTCTCATTTGACACTAAAACTTTAGGCAATGAACTCTCCATATATTTTGTGGTAGAAAAATTGAGATATTGATCAAGTTTAAATAATAAAAATGGTTAATACTTTTCATCTCTTCAATTTTATGGATTTCTTGCAGCGTTTTGAGGTAAGTGTGGCGTAGCTAATAACAACTAGAAGAAATGAAATAATGGAATACCATCCACGAAAATGTGTGCATATGGACATAGTTGTAGTGGAAACAACTCATCCAGACAAGAAATTTCATCCATGTAGACAAATCTCCTTGACCAAATTTACTATCTTGTGTTGTATTTGGTAAAAAGTGTGCATAGAATTCAGACAATATAAAACACAAGTGCATATATTCAGAAAATATACTCAACGAGTTACTGTTTATTTTTGGTGGTCAGCTTTTCTCGACTTAAATATCGTTATTTATTTACATACATTATTTCTGAAACAAATGTGAGATTTTTTTTTATCTTCATAATATTAACAATTTACTACATCATATGTCAGTTTCCTCACCAAATCTTAGTTTGATGCGCATGTTGCATGCATCATCGAACATCATCAAACTCACTAACTATATGGTGTTAGTACTTCACTCATAAGTACATATTGATGTATTTTTATCTTTGTTTGATGTATCAACTTTTAAAAACATATTCAATGTTTAGTTTAAAAGAAAAGAACATATAGTGTTTGTTTAGAGAAAGTAAAGTAGTCAATGATGATTTATGATTGCACTAGAATTGACCATAATAACTGATTTACAGATGTATTTGTTGATTGTCTTTGATCTTATTATGAAAATGGTCAAAATTGTTATTAGCTGAATCGTTTCTCCCACTGTTTAGCGATGAATCGAGGTGGGAGAAATCAAGGTGCGGTGATTCGAAATTTCAGATCAAAAGAGCTGAAGTTGACGGACACGGCAAACAACCTTTCCACCGAATGCGGCGCCGAAATAGATGTGCTGGATGACCATCCCATTCACAACAATCGAGAGGTGAGGCAAGGAATTCCCAAGTAAGAACTCCATCTTATTAATCCCTTTTTATTTCTTTCTTGATAGTCTAGAGCAGGTTCTGAGGACGTTTGGTTATGAGGCTAAGATCCAGATGCTCTCCAACGATATGGAGCCACTTTGGGTTAGCTCAACGCCAATGTTCATGAGATGAACGCCAATGACCTGACCAAGTTTTGCCAATTTGTGGCTCATATGACCGACAAAGTGAAGGAAGCTCGAGAGAACCACCAGCCTTAGATATGATCTTCATGCCTTAACTCTCTTTTTCTCTCTCTAAAAACTAATACTCTCCTTCGATTTCTCAGTATTTGGTGTTCCCTAATAAGTAGATCTAATGTGTTTTTAGTACTCCTTAAATGATTAGTAGATCTAGTGTGTGTTTTCCTTAAATGATTAGTAGTTCTAATGTGTAAGATATTGTCTCTAAGACTCATATTTTATGTCATTCTCTCTTGTCTAAGTGAATTCTATTTGAACATGTTTCATTCATGTGGATCGATGCATTAGTTTAAATTTATGTTGATTTGCGTTCAGACATGAGTCAGAAAACGGGGTATATGCTCTAATTAGGACATTTATCAAATTAGCGTATGTATATGCACTAAAGCTACTTGCATTTGTGGCTCTTTTCGCGTTCAAGATCAAAGATTTTTCTAACCCGTTTATGAAGCATACTGTAGTTTACATATTGGTTGCAAATTTTACTTATATAGATAAATGGTAACAAACCGACTGTTTGGCAAATGCCCTATTATTCCATAAAACAATCCTTTTGCCTCAAGCTCGATCGGTTTCCTCACCCGTCATCTGAGTAGAACATGTCCCTTGGTGTTGCTCAATGCGTCCACAGTTTCAGTGTTGTAGTGCAGTGTGATGTTTGGATTGCTGATCACTCTGAAACAATCGCCATAACCAACCGCTCAGGATGTTGAAAAGACTCAACTTAAAGTGTGCTCATTATTCCAAAAGTCAACAAATGAGATAAGAACGATAATGGGTGTTATCATTTTACTTGGAACAAAACACTTAGCCATAAATCCAAACAGACATACATACTATTTTGATTTGATTTGCTAATAGACAATGTTCTCTTCATAGAGCTGGACATACCATAATGGTGGTATTACCATTAACAGAGTTATAAATTAATTTTCTCCAAAGAGTAGAATTTGACTCGGAAGCTATTAATATAACAACCTCTTAAAACACACCTATCTTGCATAGCTTCGGATGCTCTCTCAACTGATCATCTCTGCAAACAAGCAAATGAACATGACATGCATATTTTGTGAGAAACAAAGCTCCCTTTGTCGCAGGGAACAAGGGTGAACCTCCATCACAGATTGCACAAGAACCTCCAGATTTCTTTCTCTCGCGGTAGTCTCAGTCTCTTAGCAGTAGCTCCTAGGCATAAATGATACAATGGCATTTGACCTACGGAACACAAATGGCAACTTCAAAAAAAAAAAAAGAGCTAAACCCCAAGAGTTTTTTGTTTTCGTTATCTTGGTTGCCAATTCCAAAGACTACAGACCGAACCTCGCATATTTATCATAAGAGTCATATATGGTGGCATTACTAAGATTTTAGCCTTTATAACATTCATTATAAAAGCTTTTAGGTTTTCAAAGACTATACAGAAACTGCAACACCATAATAACATTTCAGGGTTAATAACATTTCATTATAAAGACTAAAGAACCTGCATTCTCTAACCTACTTCAAGCTGACTAAAAGAGTGTCGTACAAAGAAAGACAATCACCTTATGTTCACTAGCTACCTTGACAGTTATGGGAGCGGCTTTGAGATTCAAAATCATTCTGTGTACAAACTCTGCTCCCCACCCCACCGCTCAGCTTGCTTCCACATTCTACACGAACCACAAAACTCAAACCGGCCCAAAATCAACTTTAACCGGGTATATAAGGAAATGTTTCAATACGTTTAATTCGAACCAACCCAACTTAACCGGTATATAACCGTCTCTCTCTCTAAGACACACAACAAGCGCAAAAACCACCTTTTTTTTGTTCGATTTGGGTTTTCACGAGACGGCGAGGGTTGAGGTGAAAGCTGAAGATGACGATGACGGAGGAGAAGGCGACTGTGCTGTGCAATTTCTGCAGCAGCAGCAGCAGGTAAATCGAAACGAAATATTCTTAGGGTTTCTCTGTTTAATTAGGTCTTGGATCATCTCAAAAATCGGATCTTTTTTCTTATTTAGGTTTATAGATGATTAGCTAAATTTCGTTGGGGAATTGATTTCTAGTATTAGCTAGCTTTCGTCTGCATTGATTCAAATTTTTGAAAGTCTGGAACTTTGTATAGATACGGAGGATGCAGCTCTGAGCAAAGTCTTGAGGGACAAGACAGTGAAGCTGTGGTATGTCCATATATGCATTTGAATCTCTACATTGGTAATTAAACTGTGATTTTGATTCTCTTCTTGTCTCTGCAGCGAGAGGTCCAGAGGTTACAGCTTTTGATCAAGTATGCCTCCTTCCTTGCTTGACACGTATCCTTTTTTTTCTTTTGGTTAATCATATGAGTCTTTTTTTTTTTGTTATATGTATACAATATCAGGAGAATGAATGGTAAAGACGACAGTATGAGTTTCTCCGAGTTGCTATCCCTTCAAAGTCACCTAAAGGACGTCCGGCTCATTGTGATTGACCAAAAGGTGACTTAGGATATAACTTTTTTTTTTCTTTCTTTTGTGTCTTTTATTCATTAAACAGATGTTGTGTTATCTTGTTTAATCTAATTGCAGAAGAAGATTATGCTCGAAGAAGATGAAAGGCTGAGCAATCAGGTACTTTGTTTCTTCTTGAGCTTCCCCTTGTGAAAGTTATCTTCTAGGAGCCTTAGTTTTACCCATTCCAGCCTATAAGAACTAACGCTTTCTTACCCCTTTTTTATATCTTTAGTTACTTGACATAAATGGTTAGTCTGTTTTTGCAGAAGAAGGAAGCAGATGGCAGTACAAGGAGTAGAGGAGGAGTTCTGGTTCCTTGCAAATCCTCTGCCTCCAGGTACTCTACTACTCTCTTCCCTGATTTTGTATCAAACCTGCCTTTTTAGATTTGGATTCTACTTTGATAAAATATGTATCACTTTTTTTTTAACCTCCTAATGCCTGACTCACGTGACAGCAGCTCCAAGCAAGAAAGACAGGAGAATCAAGATCATGAAGCACCACTGGTGCGTGCTCCTATCTCTCTTTTCTTGCCTCTCACGTTTGTGTGTATTGAGCGCTTCTGTTCTTGCAGATTAAGATGAAGAGAGAATTTGAGAGACGTAGCTCTGAAACCGTGCAGGAGAAGTTGGAGAGATTATGGCTTTTGAACGAGTAATGGACTCGTCCCCACTTGTTTTGCTCTGCACAAGTCTCTTCTTTCTAATTATTTCTGTGGCGTTTCTTTAATCTTCACAGGAGAATGAACGGCAGAGAGCTCGAGGGCATGACTTCCGTTGACCTGCTCCGACTTTACACTAAGATACTGTATGCATTGGCGGGTTTGAGGCACCAACAGATGGGACCAAGAAGGGAACAGATTGCAAGGCAGCAGAAAGAGGTAAAAACAAAGAAAATGATCAGATTGCTATCAAATCCCCCTATACCGCTTTGTCTATTCTCACATATTCGTTGTTTCTTTTGTTTTGTCACAGACAACAAAGGAGCAAGATGGGCGGTGCTCATTGGATGATAGCCATCGTGGTGACACTACCTCCCGGAAAAGATCAACACTGGCGCTTGTTACCGTTTCCAGGAAGCTCAGAAGATTCCAAAACCGTCACAGGAGGTCCATGGAGAAACGGATTGAACCAGAGGCAATGTGATCTGCCCTTGGGACCATTCTCTATCCAAGTTAATATACTATGTCTGTTCCCCTTGAGCCTAAGAGAGAGAGTTCTATGAAAATCTATTAATGTTTCTGAACTTGTTTAATGTTTCTTTATTGAAAACGAACTAATTTAGTCTTGTCCAGTTTACATGCAACCAGTCATTTTAGTTTTTAAGATTG
Source organism: Erucastrum elatum (assembly GCA_900406325.1). Classification (NCBI taxonomy): domain Eukaryota; kingdom Viridiplantae; phylum Streptophyta; class Magnoliopsida; order Brassicales; family Brassicaceae; genus Erucastrum; species Erucastrum elatum. The sequence continues at coordinate 5,247 of OVBX01005364.1, forward strand.
AACTGAAAATCAAGAAAAAAAAAAGATATATTCTGAATAAACCAGAAGCTAAACCAAAATAAAGGTAAACAAACGTTTTGAGTGGACCAGACAGAAACGAGGTTAGTGTTAGGAAAAAGACAACCACATAACAATGTGTATAAGGGATTGCTTCTACCCTAGAGACTGGGTGGCAAGTTAGCAGACGTTTATGTTTTAAGAACGCAGCATAAGTACTATATGTAATGTCACTTTTAAGTTTATATAAGGGATTGCTTCTATCCATATATCTTTTTTTTTTCTTGATTTTCAGTTCAATCTATATGTAATGTCACTTTTCTTAGACCGTTCGAAATGTCTAAGAACTAAAATGCATAAGTACTATATGTAATGTCACTTTTCTTTGACCGTTCGAAATGTCTTCACTAGAACGGTTTTCTTAGACATTTTTTGTGGCTTGTGACACACGTAAGTACTATATGTAATGTCACTTTTCGGTATTCTTTCAGTTTGGCAGCTTATAGGATTAGAGCTATAAATTAGTTTTTTTTGTGTGTAAAAGGCACACATTTAGAAGAAAAAGGATTTGAGAGTTACACACAAATTGACCGGAGTCAAGAAAAGGATTTCAAGAAAACCGTATGCTTTCATTTTGATTCTTCATTCTGATCTAGCTGTTCAAACAATTGAAAATTGGAATGTTTAAGGATTGTTGAACTTAAAACCTTATTTGAGAGGAATTGATGGAGAATTGAGGCAGTACTTCTAGTAGTAACAAGCCTCAGTACGAGCATGACATACCCAAAAATCTCATAATCATAGCTGCAGTTCTTGAAGAAAACAGCTAAGAAGTGTATTGTTAGTACAATGCCGCGCTGGAAAAAAAAGGAGTTCCATGTATCAATCTATCAAAACTCAAAAGTATTATGTCTCTAAACCTCGAATTGATTATTATTTTAATAACTTTGCTTTTCCAATTTGTTAAGCAGCATGATAAATAGTTTCAATGATTTGTTTTTGTGGTGTTTTTGTGGTGGGGATTGAAGTTTTAGCTTTTAAATTTTGTCTTTTTGGAGTTTGTCCTAATAGTGGTTGGAAAAATTGTTGTTTTTGAGCTGATAAAGTTGTATACTTTTATGATTAAATAAATCATGAAACTTTGCAATTAATATCTCTTCAATAGCTTTTAGAAGAAAGCTGTCCTGGATATCTTCCCAAGGAGATCGAACTCCATGGTGGGAGTGTAACCAAGGCGATCCATGACTTCATCCAGACCACTGCATCAACAAGAATTCATCTAAGAAAAAGATTCTTCTTTTTTATTTCAAAATCACAATCACACAAAACAAAAGCGATAGGGAATTATTACACNGAACTCCATGGTGGGAGTGTAACCAAGGCGATCCATGACTTCATCCAGACCACTGCATCAACAAGAATTCATCTAAGAAAAAGAGCTTCTTCTTTTTTATTTCAAAATCACAATCACACAAAACAAAAGCGATAGGGAATTATTACACAGGAAGAGGAGAGGAGTATTGGTACACTTTTCACCGATCAGACCGCACAAATATAAGACACAAAGCGTCCCACATCGGATATTGTGGAGAAGACAAAGCTGATAGATTTAGAAGGCAAAAAAAGCAGATTCAATTTCGGTTCGTTTTAACTGATTTTGGTTTAAGTTTAACAGATAGGTTTTGTTGAATCGATTTTGGTTTCGGGTTTGATTCATTCAGATTGATTCTGTTTTTTGGTAACCGATTGGGTAAATTTGATTTCAATTTGGCTTGACTCAACCGGTCTGAGTCTATGCTAACCGAATCAATCAAACAAACAAACAAATAGATCTCCACAAAGTAGATCAATTTGATTTTAAAGTTTTCAGACTTTCTCTTCTCATCCTCAGATGTAAAGCTGCTCAATTTAATTTTTTAAATGCAATCTATCAACATACATACGGAAAATTTTCAAGATTTGTTTTTCCGGAGAGCATTTGTTTGTGTTTGAAGTGATTATTACCACTCCAGTGATGGTTAACATAATGCTGGAATGGCAAAGTACAATCTATACTAATACCAAAATATTTTGCTGAATTTATTTCGATTACGATGGAATAATTTTATTTAAAAAAAAAACATAAATGTACTTCTTCTTTTTGAGTTCAATCCTAAAGTATATATCATATATATACAAAATTTTAAATTCTAATATAAATTGTGTAAAAAAATATTGTCCAATTGAGTAACATTTTAGTTAACCAAATAACAAGCATGCGTAGATATAGTTTGTTAATATTGTAGGAGAAAAAACTGTATGAGATTGAAAACCAGAAGAGGCTAGTAGTCAAAGGAGAATAATTATTAAGAGGGTTAAATTACAAACTTAGAGTCAAGGATAATAATAAAGATTAAATTATTATAACTTTTTTTTCAGAGTCATGGACAAGATAGAAAACATATCAGCCTTGTCGTCGGGGTTCCGGGGGTTCCGGAGGCAGGCTTCCGAGTTTCTCTTCCACATCTCTCAACTCAACGACAAATTTCTTGTTGCAATAATCAAAGAAACAAAAGTGAGAACCCCAACCACCACCAATCGGTTAATAAGATCAGACATACATACATACAAGAGATTATTAGTATTTATAGTACCTCACTGTGCTGAGTTGCAATTTGCTCCATTCTCGGTCCAAACTTTTGGTCATACAATCCCTTTAATCCACGGTTGATCTCATCTTCAAGTACGAGGAGCTCAGCAGAAGTCATACCGGCCAGCTCTCTACCATTCATCCTCCTGCAAAGAGGGAAGAGGGGGAATCAACAAATAATTATTAGAGCAGAGACAAGGCAAAAGTGAACTTACTCCTTCAACAGCCATAACCTCTCAAACTCGCTATAGATGGATTCAGAGCTACGTCTCTCGTATGCAATCTGAGCTTGAGACTGCAAAAGCAAGAAGCATTTTTGTGAGAAGAGCACTCAACGGAAAGAGACATTGACACGAGAAGGGAACATCAGTAAATAATGTATACCAGTGGTGGGGCTTCATCTTCTTGTTTCTCTCCAGAGCTGTAATATTAATCACAGAGAACAAGTCAAATACTGTTTTACAAGAAATCACAATTCTAAAATAAAGAAACCAACTGATTCTTGCATTATAACCAAACAAACTCAATAGCCCCTGTTTTTGTTTGGTTTTTGTCTAGAGAGAGATAAGTGGGGGATTTTTTTTTACCTGTTGCAAGGAGCCAAAACCGGCAGCTGTCTCCTCNTCCCCTGTTTTTGTTTGGTTTTTGTCTAGGGAGATAAGTGGGGGATTTTTTTTTACCTGTTGCAAGGAGCCAAAACCGGCAGCTGTCTCCTCGTACTACCACTACCTTCACCCTCATCAACTGCTTCTTTCCTCTGCAATTGTAAAGACAGCAAAAGAAAGATTCAAACTCGGGAAAAAAAAGAGCGAACAAGATCAATTAAGTTACAAGTTTAGAAGGAGCTTTGCCTGGTTGTTGTTGCGCAGCCTTTCCTCTTCTTCCAGCTTTGTCTTCTTCTGTTAACAAAAACCAGAAGAAAGGATTTAGATATAGCTTCATAGAGGAAAGTAACAAAAGTAAGTTTCCCCTGTCTCACCCGGAGCTTCTGCACAATGAGCTTGACTTGTTTAAGAAGGGATTCAAGTAGTATAAGCTCAGCGAAGGTCAGGCCGTCTAGATCCTTACCAGTCATTCTCCTGGGAGGGGAAGAGAGAAGAATATATGAACAAGTTACGATTAGTGGGGGAATAAGAGAGAATCTATTTTTTTTTTTACCTGGTCAAAAGCCGAAGTCGCTTGAGTTCGCTCTCAATCAACTTAGAGACACACAAAGAAACAAATAGAAAAAAATATATATGGTGAGCATAAAAGACATAGAAAGAGAGAGATGAAAACCAAGAGATGGAGTGGTGTGGTGAACAATACCAGAGTTTCATCTTCTTCTTCATCTTCTTGTGTGTGTTCATATCTGCAAGACCAAAGAATGCATTACTAAACCAACAAAGAAGACCATATCTTATAACTAAAAAAAGGACCACGTCTCATGAACAACAACAACAAGGTACATCAATAGCTCAAAACACTCAAATTGCCTAAGGACTAACTAATATGAACCCATAAAATTAGAATGTTACCTGTTGCTGGATGATCCGCAGAAATCGCAGAGCACCCTCACCGTCTTCTCCTTCTTCTTTTTCTTCTTCAATTCTCTTCCCTTCACCTTCATCTCTCTCCTCATTATCGGATCCAACCCAACAAAAGGTCTATAATCTTTGGTTTTGAAGATATAACAGAGCGACTAGCAATTGTTTGTTCTTTAGCCCCCTATTACGAACAGAACCAACCCTCGTTCCCCCCTTAAATATAAATAAAAATCTAATTCATAATTTTATTAACATTTCTTTTCTTCTATTTTTTTAATAAAGGAAATTTTCTCTATTTTTCGAGTTATTTATTTACTGCTATTTACTTATTGTTTGTAAAAAAAAGAAGTTATTTTGTTTGCTGGACCAAGAGAAGATTATATACGAAAAAATTATCACTCTGCCAAAAATCTATTGCTATATGATTAGGGCATCATAACTATAATAAGCAACAATTAAGCGGAGGGAAGGTCGTCATAACACACACGGCTTCGTTCGGACATGCGTGCGTAAAACATAGTACAGACACAGAACAGGCTTATTACAATAGTACACCAAACCAAAGCACTTGTAACATCTGATAATAGACATGCTCTACAAATAATCACAACTACTGAACATCAAATCAAAGTCTCGGACCAGTTCTGTATCTGGTTTACTATCCCACATATCCTCAAGTCATATACTATTATTGTCTCTCTTCATTTCTGGCAAAGACAGACAAGTTGTTCCACATATGTTGACTTGGCATCTCTTTAACGTGAGTTATCACTATAGTATACACGTTTAGTCTTAAAACTTGTGCACAAGGGTAGCTTGATTGTCACCAAACTCTCTTTTTTTTTACAAAAGTCATCTAGTTTTAATATTAACTAACTGAATCCTACAACCCAAACAGGGACAGAGTATATAACAGTTCCAATGATAAAAGAAACTGCGATAGTAAAAGATACATACGCATATGCTCTCCATGGATAGTCACTTTCTCTCATGGCATTGAACTCAGCCATTAGGGTTGAAACTGTGCTTAAACAACCCAACAGGCCAAACTGTATGCTAGAAGCAACCGTGTTACATATTGTCGTGTCCACCTGTTCCCCAAAAGAGAGATACAAAGAATGTTATCTTCTGTGATCTGTCTGGTATAGAGAGAAACTGAGTTCATACCGATTTCTTTAATGTGGCCAAAGCTGCCATGGCAGAAGCTGCAGCTACATTCGCAATGACTGTGCCTAATGGTACCCACCTCAAGTATTGTCCATCTTTTCCCAGTCCACGTCCGTTGAGCCGAGCAAGAAACCATCTGAGCCAGACACCAGGTGCTGCAACTAAGCAGCCTAACCATAGCTGAGCCTCGCTTGTTCCTTTGTCAAACTCTTTTACAAGCTGAGTGGCACTCACAGCGAGTAAAACCACAAGCAACACAACCATTAAGGTCATAGACACTATATGGCTCTTGAAGGTGTTAACTTCAACACAACAGTTTCTTTCCTCCTTAGAAGAAGAAGCTCTTCTCTGAAGAAGCCATCTGAAACCTTTGGCTGTTTCAATCCCAAGAATGATGGAGTATGATGCAAGAAACAATCCTGCAACCAAAGATTATATATGATAATAAGTATGTCCAAATTAAGTGGTGAATCTTTTTTTTTACCTAACAGGAAGCCAAGCACAGCGTATAACCATTTGCCATCAGCACTAAGGTCCAGCATTTTCTGGTTCCAACCACTGAATGTTGTGAGGCTTCCTAGGTAGCCAGTTGATAATCCTATCGCTACAAACTCAGAAACTCTGGTTATATCTGCTTTGAACACGACCCCAAACCAACCCATCAAGAATGATCCCACCTATAAAAGAATCATCCACACGATTATCTGTAAGAGAAACATGTGGGTTCTTAAAGATGAGTGCAACGTGAGTTTTACCATATTGGAGGGAAGATCAAGATACAAGATGCTCCCATCGTTTGTTACTCGAGCAACACTAGGTCCAAACAGTTTCTGCAGCAAATATCTCGTAATAGCCTATATAGACAACAATCACAAATGAGCAAAACGAGAACATAGAAATAACAGAGTAAATTCTCTCAGTAACTTACCCCAAGAATCCCAAAAACAGCCAAATGAATCAGGCAAGATATGTATTCCAAGGACTTTGGTAAAACAGGCTCATCTTTCTTTACCGTGTTGTTTGCCTCAAGTGATAAGAGTGACTTAGTTGGTAAAGGAGATGCTGTCATGTGCTCAGGCAAAGGTTTGACTACAGAACTTGTTGTGTTCAAGGCTCGAAGGTCATGTTCTTGACGAGAAGTATCATCAGTCACCCCTTGTTCTAACAAATCCTCAGAAGAAAACAAACGGTTACTACTTCTACCACTACTATGCCTTCTCCGAAGTGAACGGTCCCCAATATCACCTGCCTCTGAGACACTCTCGCTATCCACATCATTGGTGATGAAAAGAGTAGGCACGCTACGTGATAAGCTTAGAGAAGAGCCTAGACTGCTTTCCCGGCTAACAGAGTTAGTTCGATATGGCTCTTGATGGCCATTACCAGAATCCATAACCTTTGTACTGAAGTATCTCTAGGAACCTTAAAACCTCAGCGTTGACCAAATATGAAGATTGTGATGATGACCTACCTGCACAGACACGTAAAAGAGGAGTGGCTCATTAGCGAATGATTTGAGTTGGTTTATTTTATACATAAAAAGCAGAAAATTTTATTGGCTCAAGAACAGTTTGCAGATATGTCATCCACTATCATGACAAACTCCAAAAAGACAAAATCTTAAACCTAAACTTCAATCCCAGCAAAAAACAAATCATATAAACTATTTACTACTTTGCTTTATAGATTAAACAAATTATAAAA
>OVBX01005365.1:0-10186 GCA_900406325.1 Erucastrum elatum
TTTTGCCCCAGGGTCTATGAAGTGTTTAAGCCGCCCCTGGCTCTTTGCAATGGACTTCAACGCATTCACTAGCTAAGTGCTCACAATATTGTTGCATCTTGACCAAGATCCGTAGTCAGGATGATTTTCTTCCAAGATCGGATAAACTCCATTAACAAAGACATCCTTGTTTCGAGCTCCTAAAGCTAACAACATCGTTCTACGCCAGCTATTGAAATTTCCAATTCCAGTCAATTTATCTGAGACGAGAGTGATACCAGCATGATCGGCGTTGTGAACGAATAGCGGATTCGAGTTCGGATCAGAGAGAGACGGCATCGATTGAGCCGGAAAAGATGACGGAGGATCTTTCGTGGACATCGCAAAATCACGATACGAGACACCAGATCGAAACGCAAGCTACAGAACACCAATTACTGAAGAAGAACGAGTAAAACGAGGAAGATGTAGTTCAAAATGGCAGTAACGGTGAAGGAGATGAGCTCAAGAAACGCAGAGATCGACGAATCGATAAATTCACTCATGGATGTAAACGGAGCTGAAAGAAGATCGATTCTAAGCGGAAACAAAGATTAGAAAGTCTCTGATACCATATTAGAAGTGATCAAGATGATGAATCGAAGTGATGAAACGAGAGAGATGAAGTGTGAAAAGTGTATTATTTAGCTCAAGAATGTAACTGACACTTTACAATCATATATATATATATATATATGTACATCTGGTTTAAGCTAAAGGAAACTAAACCAGAAATAACCATAATTCAGTAACCGGTTAAGTCTAATAGTCTGAAATATCTGAAGAAGTTAAACTACTCTGCTCAACGATATTATCAAGAATGAAGGATTTTCAACAAATCCTCTGAAAAATAGTCTTAAGCTCAGAACTGAGTCTGTAACCGATGTCACAATCACGACCACCGATGTGGTTACAAAATAGAAGAAAGCGTGGAACAAGCATAACTTATGTATAACTAGGGATGTTATATAGGGTTACCCAGTCCAACCCAGCCTTATAAAATATAAACCCAACTCTATTCTAACTCCAACCCTATTTAACCCTAATAGTTTATGTATAAAGGGTTGAGTTAAGGTTGATCATGGGTTAATCCATTTTATAAAATCTATTAAAAACAAATAATATTAACATGAGATGTACATAATAAATATAGTAATTTAACTAAAAGATATATAATACAATCAATCATTATTTTGTTATTTTGAGGATTTTGACGGAAAACATGATTTCGTGGAAAATTCAATTTTTTGTAACTATATTGAAAAATAAGTTCTTTTCAATTTCAACAAAAAACGAAATTTTATATTTTTGGTGAAAACCCTCGGTTTTTCTGATTTTGGTGTGAAAACTAGATTTCCCAGTTTTCACGGAAATTTTTGATTTTTCGGTTTTGCCGAGAAATCTCGATATCCTGATTTTGGCGGGAAAACTCGATTTACATGATTTTGGCGGGAACTTCAATTTTCTGATTTTGGCGGGAAAATTTGATTTTCGGTCTTGCCGGAAAGACTCTGGTTTTGGCGGAAAAAATCGAGGAAAGACTCCGGGTTTGGCGGAAAAACTCGATTTTTCGGTTTTGACAGAAAAAAAACGATTTTCCGATTTTGGCGGGAAAACAAGATTTCTCGGTTTTAACGGCAAAACAAGATTTTTTGGTTTTGGTGGAAAATTTTGATTTCTCGATTTAGCATGATAACTTGTCTTAGGGGTTTGGTGAAAAAAACTTGAGTTCCCAATGTTTTGCGAAAAACTCGATTTTTCAATTTTGGCGGAAAAACAAAGTTTTTCCGTTTTCACGAAAAAAAAATCGAATTGGATAGACATTCATTTTTATGATTTTGATGGGAAATTTTCATTTTTTAATTTGGACAGAATCTTTTTCTGCAATTTTAAAAAAAAAATATTTTTTTTGAAGTTTTAGACCTACACCAAATCATTGTTGTTTAACAAAAAATGTAAGCAATATATAATAGGGTTAACCCTAACAAAANCGAAAAAAAATCGAATTGGATAGACATTCATTTTTCTGATTTTGATGGGAAATTTTCATTTTTTAATTTGGACAGAATCTTTTTCTGCAATTTAAAAAAAAAAATATTTTTTTTGAAGTTTTAGACCTACACCAAATCATTGTTGTTTAACAAAAAATGTAAGCAATATATAATAGGGTTAACCCTAACAAAACCCTTTACTTTTTTAACCCAACGCTAAAATGACCCTAAAAACTTGAAGAACAATGCATTTGGATTATGGTTCTTTGATTATTTGATGGATTGGCAACCCTAAATCTCACAACCATATATAGCATCCCTATGTATAACCCAACAAGTTAGTGCCAAGTAAGGTACACCTCCGGTGTAACAAACAAGTCTCGGAGAATTACAAGACAAGAAAGCAAACATAATCTCCTTTGGTCCGATGCCAAATTGTACCAAAGACACTAATGTCAAATAATTAATTTATGAATTTTATATAATACTTGGGAAAATTTATATCCGCACCTTGTGCGGACCAACCATCTATTATTTATTGGTTATGTTGGGAAATATATTAATTGTGTATTCAATGCGGCTCATCGTTCCATTTCTCAATTTTTGTTTTTGAAAATAAAGTTTGTGCTAACATCCTCTCAACTACCATTTTGTTTTACAATCTTAAAAGCATCTCTAATGTAAAACTTACATTCTACTCCAAAATTCATGTTTTATATTTTTCTGATTTTTTGCATTGTAAATATATTGATATGAATTTTTATTTATAAGAAAGACAGTGAAAATTCAAAAGTGACAAAAATTGGTTTTGTACTAAAGGGACAACAAGATTTTGACCAGTGCGTCCGCACGGGTATTTTTCTTTCTTTTGTAATAAATAAAATTTATGACTCACTTGTTAATTTTATAAAATTCTGAATATTTATTGATTTTTCATATTGTGGTTAACTAAAAAAATGGTTTTTTATTTGAACTGGTACGATAATCGTCAAACAATACTAATTTTAATAAAATTTCAAACCAAATTAAATAAACTAACCAAATCAATACCAAAATAGCCAATTTTTTAAATTTTATTAGATTTAAACCAAAAGTTTAACCAACTAACCGCAAAACCAAAAAGTATGGTAAAAAAAAAGTTTAAACTGAACAAACAGAAAACCAAACTGGATTTTTTTTGGTAAACTTTGTTGAGATTCTACTGACCCAAACTAACTGAATTCCAAACTAACCGAAGAAACCGAACCCGCATACCTATGTCTAATAGCTTAATATAATGTGAAATTGCTAACTTTAATTTTTTTATTCTTATACTGTAGTTCCAATATAGTTGGGTTTTATATGTTTTTATATTTATTTTTTTAAAATCCACTATTATTCTTTTTAAAATATCATAACATGAAATGAATATATATAAGTTATTTACAAATAGTTGTTGCAAGGATAGCAATATTTTAATGTATGTGGTTTTACATGCTTGGTTTACTAATATACGTAAACCGTATAATTCACAAATGAATTGGGAAATGTGGTAGCAACAAAAGATCAAATGTGAAGGCCTATAAGATTGATTGAGTATTAATGTTGTCTAATTAGGCCTTAAAAGAAGTATGGCTATGGGCTGTCGTTAAATGACCAGAAGACCTTTTAATGATGTATTTAAAGAGTAGTTTTAAGGCCAGTGGCATGAATAGTAAATATTAGGAAAAGATTAGGGTTAATTCTAANTATGTATGTGGTTTTACATGCTTGGTTTACTAATATACGTAAACCGTGTAATTCACAAATGAATTGGGAAATGTGGTAGCAACAAAAGATCAAATGTGAAGGCCTATAAGATTGATTGAGTATTAATGTTGTCTAATTAGGCCTTAAAAGAAGTATGGCTATGGGCTGTCGTTAAATGACCAGAAGACCTTTTAATGATGTATTTAAAGAGTAGTTTTAAGGCCAGTGGTATGAATAGTAAATATTAGGAAAAGATTAGGGTTAATTCTAAATTGTACTTCTGTTTTAACAGTTTAGATAGTTTAGTTTGCTTATTTATTTTTCCTAAAATTCCGTTATTTTAATAACAGTCATATAGTGCTTTCTAGGATCATCCACTGGCGTGTTTATGTACCTCTCCTTTCCTTTTGTAAAGTAGTATGTGTTGGCTAATTAAAACAAGCTTTAAATTTGCCTTAATAAGAAAAAAAAAACAGTAGGTATCTATTATCATTATACTGTAATACTAGGTGTTTNGATTAGGGTTAATTCTAAATTGTACTTCTGTTTTAACAGTTTAGATAGTTTAGTTTGCTTATTTATTTTTCCAAAAATTCCGTTATTTTAATAACAGTCATATAGTGCTTTCTAGGATCATCCACTGGCGTGTTTATGTACCTCTCCTTTCCTTTTGTAAAGTAGTATGTGTTGGCTAATTAAAACAAGCTTTAAATTTGCCTTAATAAGAAAAAAAAAACAGTAGGTATCTATTATCATTATACTGTAATACTAGGTGTTTTCTTGCACTATGTGCAGAAAGAAAGTATTTAAATTTAATTTATATTGAAAAATAAATATTTTTATTAAATTAGATTTTATTATTTTTACCAATATATAATATACATATGATTTAGTTAAATACTAAATTAAGATAAAATAATTTTATTTATTTAAAATTATATTGAAAAATATATATGTGTATATTTAAATTATAATCTTAGATAGATTTTTCAATTTATTTTCATTATTTAAATATATCAAATTAATTTGTATAAAACTAATAAAAATGATATAAAATTATATATTATCAGAAATTTAAACTAAACAATACTTATTAAATTGTTATATATATATATATATATATTTATATAACAAACTAATGATCTTACGATTAGAAATTATTTTTTAAATTGTAGCAATTTTTTGAAAGTTTAGTAATACAAATTGTATAATTACAAAAAGAAAAAGAAAATAAAACAATATTTTGAAATTTAAAATGTTATATGTGAATATATTTATTTTATATATGATGTACGAGTTATTACTATATTCTAAAAAAATTCCAAAAATATAAATTGATACTAACTATAATATATGAGTTATTGCTATATTTTGAAAATTTTTCCAAAAAAAATTATATTAATTGTAATTGTTCATATCATATTTTTCGGAAAAACATGTCATCATTTTTTTGGCAAGAGTAATTGAAACGACGACGTGTGGTAAAATCACTTCGCAAATANAAAATTCCAAAAATATAAATTGATACTAACTATAATATATGAGTTATTGCTATATTTTGAAAATTTTACCAAAAAAAATTATATTAATTGTAATTGTTCATATCATATTTTTCGGAAAACATGTCATCATTTTTTTGGCAAGAGTAATTGAAACGACGACGTGTGGTAAAATCACTTCGCAAATAATGTATAGGGGATGTAATGTTTAGTATATATTAGTTTAATATATAATATTTTTTTCCTATTTAGCAATTAATATCCTATAGCTAAAAAATACTACAAACAATAAGCTTATCTATTTTATTTTAATTTGGTAATTATTACCCTAAAAATTAACAGTGGAGTTTTCTAGATCAAATGTTCATTTATATTTAACACTTTCAATGTTAGTTTCTTGAAAATAAAAAACTTTGATGACAAACTTGATGATGCATTTTAAGAAAAGACAAATAAAATAGTGTAAAATTCTATAAATTATTAATATTGGGACTATATTATTCAATTAAGTAACACCAAAACATTGAAATGAAAATACAAATTAGAAATAAAATTCATTTTGAAGATTAATAAATAATAAAATGCTATATTTATGTATATATATAATTTATATATAAATCATAATTATTAATTTATGAGTTTATTGAATTAATAATAGGACCATAAATTTAGTTAGGAGTTTTTTAAATATTATTAATTTATTATTCTATCGAATTATTTCATCTTTTACATCATCCCAACTTAAGATCAGAAAATTATTAATTCATTTCATGTTTATTGATTTATTGAGTATTAATTTATAGATTTTATATTGTATTTATTTAATCAATTACTTTCTAATTGGTATAGTTATTGGAGTTCTTTCAAATATAACCTAAAATTTCAAGTCAAACACAAAAATAACCCATATTTTTTGCAATTTTCTTTTTCCTATTCAGCCTAAAAGTTCAAGTTATTCACGAAAATGTCTTTACTTGTTTTTTTTTTGTTGAAATTGAATTTTGTACCTTATCATTCTCATCTTCCCCAAGAATTTACAACATTGTCATTTTCATCAATACACCAACCATCATGAACAACCAATTTGAAGCTCTAAATGCACCAAAGTTTCTCATTATATCTCAATACTTATGTACACAAATCACATCTCTTTCACTTTCTCTTTAAATTCATTCAAAAAAACTAAGATTTTGATTACAAACTTTGTAAGGTTCATAAACACATTGACACTCATGATTCTTGGTCATTAGTGACTTGATAGCTTTTGTGGTGAAGTTTTGGTGATTGGAGAAGCCACACAAGTCATCTCACAGGTTCAAGATATGAAATCACGAACCACATTTTAATTTTTATATCTGTTAGACGAAGAAGACTTCTAAGAAGTCTTCTTTATCCAAGAAGACTTCTTTCGAAGTCTTATGGTCAATGCATATGTTAGTTTTGCAATTGACCGTTACTGTATTTTTAATAGAAGATTTCCTTAGAAGTCATCTAACTCTTTCTTTGTAAACAAAAAGATTTCGAAATTCTAAGAGAAAACATCCTTAGAAGTCCTTCTTGAATAAACATGTTAATTTTAAATTTGACCAAAGTTGGTCAGAAATTTGATTTTTTGTCGAACTTCTAGGGAAGTATTCTCGGTGAATATTTCAGAAGAAGTCTTCTACAAGTCGTCTGGAAGTCTTCTAAATTTTGCAAGAAGTCTGCTGGATTACTTTTTCAGTTGAAAAATAAAAGTAAATATTTTAACAAAAAGCAGAAGACTTCTAACAAAATCTTCTCGTAGAAGACTTCTATAAAAGTCTTCTCTAGTTTAATTCTGGGTTTTGGTCAAACCTTTGCCCGCGAGAGAAGACTTCTATAGAAGTCATCCAACCGAAGACTTCTAAAGAAGTCTTCTCTAGAAAAGTCAAAAATAGTCAATTGCAAAAGTAACACATCAAAATTCTTGCGACATTTAGAAGGCTTCCAGACAACTTATAGAAGATTTCTTTTGAAGTATTCACCGAGAAGACTTCTCTTTACAAAAAGTCAAATTTCTGACCAACTTCGGTCAAATTCAAAACTAACATGTTTATCCGAGAAGACTTTCAAAGAAGTCTTCTCTGGGAACTTCGAAAAAAAAATCAATTTCAAAAGTAAGCCAATAAAGGAAGACTTCCAATGATGTCTTCTGTAGAGTAGACTTCTTAAGAGGTCTTCCTTTATAAATTTGCAATTGCAAAAATAACCTAAACAGAAGACTTCGTACTAAGTCATCTGTGGACGACTTCGTTTGAAGTCATTTGAGGACAACTTCAAAAGAAGTCTTCTACGTAAATCTTAATTAAAATTTAAATTTCTCCAGAATTAAAATGATTTTTTAATATATTCGAGCTAATTCATGTTTATTATTCAATATTGAGACTACATAGTCGAATTCATAACTTAATTGATGATAATTATGAAGCTACAAATATTGATGTTTAATAATGTTTCTAGCTAAACGATGATTTTTTTTAATAAGTTGATGATCTGATGTGTTCTAATCTGATTATTTTTGTAGATGATTTAGCCTTTAACTGTAGTTTATGGAGAATGAGATATAATTTTAACTTTCAAGAGATTTAAATTTAAACTTCACTTAAATTTCAATTTTTTTTTTTTTTTTGTGAATTTGACTAAAGTTTATTGAGAAGTCTACTGTCTTATTTTTAGCTAATTTTACTAAGTTTTTGTGATGTTGTGTTTTGTTATGTGTGCGTACAATGATTAAAATAATTTGTAGTATGTTGCATCAATAACTTTAGTGAAGTCAAGTACATTTGGTAAAACATGAACATATTTATCATTCTTTTGATTAACATCTCTTAAAGCTTATCAAATACTTCACAACTAAAATTTACTCATACAAATCATAAAAAGACCATAAACAAAATTATTACACAGCAAGATATTATTCATCAACATATATAAGCTTGGACTCCATTTCACATCATCCCTTTGTACCACTTTGGGCAGAAGACCTTGGAAGACATTCTGAAGACTTCGTGGAAAGTCTTCTAGCATAAAAAACATTTGAAGATTTCCCAAGAAGTCTTCCGAAAGTCTTCAAGAGTCTTCCGAAAGTCTTCTGAGAGTCTTCCGAGAGTCTCTCGAGAGTCTTCCGAGAGTCTCTTGAGAGTCTTCTAAGAATTATCTCAGAAGTCTTCCAAAATCTGTCTCATATCTCAAAAATATACATATTCAAAAACATTCAAATGACTTAAAAATAGAGAAGACTCCAAAAATAAAATTTTAGACAATAAACAAAACAGTCACATTATGTTGGATCTATAACTTATTAGAAGCTAATATAAACACACACAAATTACATATCCAAAATTTATAACGCTTTAGGCTGAAGACTTCAGAAATGTTTTTGTAAACTTCGTGGGAAGTCTTCTGAGAGTCTTCTGAGAAGTCTTACAAAGTCTCTCAGATCTGGAAAAACCTGAAAATTCAAAAACATTCAAATGACTTCAAAACAGAGATAAATTCAAAACAAAAATTTTATGCTTACAAAATTAAAAAAACAGTCACACTATGTTGAATCTATAGCTTTTTAGAATATAACATATCAACAAACACATAAATTCATATAAAAAATTTAGAGATTTAGCTTTGGAAGAGTGAAAGATGAGAATCGTCTAATCAAAAACCTGTAAAAATAAGATATTAATAAGAAGTCATAAGAAAAAGTGAGAAATAGATATAAAACTTGGTGTTTCAATGTTCAAAGAGATTAGAGAGAGGTTAAAGAGTTAAGGAGTTTTAAAGTGAGAAACATTACATTTTTGTTGCAGTCATTTGAGAGGAAGAAAGAAAATATGTAAATTTTCTTTATATATGGAGACTCATGGAAGAATTTTGGAAGATTTTAATTTATGCGGGAAACCTAAATTATTCCAAAATTTGGCGGGAACCCTAAAATTTAGACGGGATGTGCCGAAAGACTTCTTTAAAGTCTTATGTGAGTCTTCGAGACCCTAAAATCAAATAACCATGCAATGAAAACCTTTTTAAACTAAAAAAAACTTAGAGAGTGTTTAATCAAATAATTAGATAGCTATTATATGATTTCAATTTTTTATCCATGAATATATATTTTTATAAAATTTATTAATCATTTTTAAGTTATAATCCATAAGAAATTTTTCTTTGTAAGTCTTACAGACGACTCCAGGATGACTTATGGAAGACTCCTGGATAAATTACGGAAGATTCCTAGATAACTTATGGATGACTTTTATTTAGGCGGGAACCCTAAAATTTTCCAAAATTTTGGCGGAAACCCTAAATTCTACTAAAATTGAGGCGGAATGTGTCGGAAGACTTCTTTTTAAGTCATCTGTGAGTTTTTCAGACCCCAAAATTGATTAACTATGCAAAAAAAAAAAATCACTTTAAATCAAGTTATTAAATAGTTGCTAAACATATATGAGTCAATTTGAAAAAAAAATGTAAGATTTCATAATCTAACCCTAAAAAAAAACATACAATACTATAACATATGTTAGCAATCCTAAACCAATGACTCATGAGCCAATATACATTCACTCATCTACGTCGAAAATAATTCAATTTCAGATAAATTAAATTTACATCATTTGGAAATTTTTATTATAAGATGATTTTAATTTTTACCCATCAAAATATTTTTATATAATTATAAAATTATTTAAATATCTACTGAATAAGAAGACTTCAGAAGAAGTCTTTCTCAGAAGACTTCAAAAGAAGTCTTCTCTAATATAAGGTTATTATGGTAAAACTAGACACATATTTTTTGTTTGTTCATAGGGGGCTGTTGTAATTTCACTAAGCTTTTAGGTTACTTTTACATTTGATTAAATTTGGGGTATATTTTTGTATTTCAAATCAATTTTTGAATCATTTGGCAAAACCCCCATAGTTATTTGTTTTTTTTTT
>OVBX01005366.1:0-13205 GCA_900406325.1 Erucastrum elatum
ACATAATTGATCACTTATCAATATGTTAAGTTTCCACAAGCTTGAAATTATCCAACATTCAAATGGAGTATGTATATGGATTATTCCAATTCAACTCTCACTCAAAATTCAAATGGAATATGTATATGGATTAGAGAGTATTATAGCCCATTGCGTTTCGGACAAGATGCACGATGTGACGAATGACTGGGGACTAAGAAAAGGACGAAACAAATAAAGATTTAAGTGCTATTAATGGGACAAGAAGACTTATGGCGGGAGAAAAATATGTCACCATTCAATCATTTTTACCATTCATTTCGTAAATAAAATAAATAATCTATACTATAAATTAGCAGTGTGGGACAGATTTGGTCCTGGTCCTCGACCACACTCATATGATTTAGGTTAAGTGAATAGAGAATGTAGTTTGATGGTTTTTTATCAAAAATAATGGTTTGATAGTTATACACCTCCAATTTCGATTATTTTTTTATTAGTCAAAGTTTTGAAAACAAACTTGGGCCGAGATTAAAACAAACCATTTGAACTTTTTGTTCAGTGTGATCCATTGTGGGGCATTGCCTTATCTTGCCAACCTGCTTACTCAAAACCATATGGAAAGCATACAGATAAGTGTTCAATGTATTTATTTATTTTTCTTCAATTCTCAAAATCCCTCTTTATGATGTGATTCAGATACTTGGTGGAGCAGAGTTGCATAAATCCGTTATGTGATCACCTGGTGTATTCAGATTCAAGAATCATCGCATATTGTCTGGACATAGTGGAGAACATTCTGAGGGCTGGAGAGGCAGAGAAGAAGAAACTAGGAGACGTGAACTGTTATTCCCAACTGATTGCTGATGCCTGAAGGTTTGAAACTCCAAAAGAATGATCAGTCTCTCTATACCATAGTTTTCTTAGGGCTATTATGTGTTTGTGTTTTCGAAGCTTGAAATTGCAAAAAGAAACAAACCAAATATGAAATATCAAACCAAGTTTTCAAACAAAATCATATTAAGTTTGAAGGATGTGGAGGGAGAAGCACAAACAGAGTCAAAGAATCCTACATGAAAAGAAAGAAAGGTTCTCCAACTGTGTAAGGAGAAGACAAAAGCCACACTTTAAATATTTGTAGTTTTTTTTCAAATCGAACAGAAAGACAAGAACATTTTAAGAGACAAGGTTGTCGTTGAGGTTCAAGGAGGCAAGCTGCTCGGCTGCACCACCAGCAGCAACACTTCTGAGAACGTCCATAGCCTCGGCTACTTTAGCCTTGAGAGCTTCAGGCGACTCCAAGAGATGGAGAACTTCAGTCTGATCCATCTCCAAAAGCATCCCAGTCACTTTGGCTGCAGACTCTGCCTCTAGCTGCTCCACAAGCGGATACAGATTCTCACCGAGCATCTACACACATCACAACATTAATGAAACCAAAACCCACTTAAAATAATCATAATAGAAAAAAAGGAAGTTTTCTCACCGTCCTTTGGTGTTCAGGAGAAGCATTGGCAAGGGAGGTAGCCAAAGCTCCAATAGGAACATGCTGAGGAAGCACAGGCATCTCATATGGAAGCCTTCCAGGAACATCAGGGGGACCACCACCACTCCCACGGCCTTGCGGATAGCGGAACATTCTTCCCCTCGGTTGCATCTAATTATATTACCCACAGTTAAAAAGATTAAAGTATAACCGGAAGATAACTACGACTGAGAAGTAAAAGAACCTGGTGCTGCTGAGGCTGCTGGGATTGCTGGATCCCACCAGGGCGTCTCCCTCCAGGACGTTGCTGGCCCTGCTGAACCATTGGCATGAAGAAGTTGTGCATCGGAGCCCCACCAGGTCTCATTCCAGGAACAAGCTGCTGCTGGTAGCCAAACCCGGGCTGCCATGTACAATCACAGGTAACAAATCATCCCAAAAGTTTTGAGAAACACAGGAAAAATAATTTGTAAACCAACATTTACATTGCTACGCCTCACATCACATCATCATGATAACGAATGTTCAAAACAGCAATTCCATGCAAGGTATAAAGATGTAAGACGGCCTATTACCTGTTGAGGAATCATAGCAGGAGGTCCCTGACCATAGAACACTTGTTGTCCAATCCCGGGACCACCAGGGGGATACATCTGCATCCGAGGACCAACACCTGGTGCCATTGCCATTGGTCTCATTTGCGAAAACTGAGCCTGTTAGCATTCATCATGTTATACATGTACTTGTTATTATATGAAGCCTCTTCTTTGTTAGTGATGTAAGCAGATTTTTCATCTCCACAGTATTGACGGATCCAATTGCTTTAAAACAGTATCTTACTATACCTGGAGTCTGGCCCTTCTGTCTTCCTTCCTCTGAGCAACAGAAACGTAGAGAGGTTTGTTTTCAATCATCTTGCCACTCATCTCTGACATCTGTAATAAATTTCCAACTCTTAGTAAAAAATCTCAAGAGTTATCTTTACTCCTCTCATGCAATGAAGATATTACAATTTTCTTACAGCTTTGGTTGCTTCTTCAGGAGTCGAGAACGCTACAAAACCAGAGCCTCTGCTTATTCCATTAGGATCCCTCATCACCTAATATAGTTTTAGAGAAAGATAATTTATATTATATGCAAATAACAGAATACAGTACACAATTCAGGGAAGGGAATAGTAGAGACCTTGCAGGATGTAACAGTGCCATAAGGTGCAAACATCTCCTTGAGCTTCTCGTCAGAGATACCGTCATCTAAATTCTTAACATACAAGTTTGAGCTTTGAAACTTGTCTGCAGCCTCCCTCAAACTCTGTTCATACCGAACCTTGAGCTCATTTTCCCTCTCAGACTTCTTCTGCGCTCTACCAACATACCATTCCTTATCACCAAACGCCTTCCCATTAAGACCTTCCACAGCCTTAGCAGCAGCATCGGCATCCTCAAAGTTAACAAACCCAAACCCTTTTGACTTCCCATCTCCATCTCTCATCACCACAGCACTTGTAATCTCCCCAAACTCGCCGAAGGCCTTCTTCAAATCATCATCGGTAGTTGATTCAGCGAGATTCTTCACGTACACGTTGGTGAATTTTGTGACGCTAGCGGTGGAGTCTCTCTCTTGCCTCCTGAGGAACGGTCCGACGTACACTTGCTTGTCGTTCAGCAACATGCCGTTCAATTCAGCCATAGCTCTCTGAGCAGATTCCTCGGTTTCGTATTGCACGAAACCGTAGCCTTTTGATTGGCCTGATGAATCGAGAGCTACCTTGCATGAGATGATGTTCCCGAAGGCAGAGAAGGTGTCATGCAACGCTTTGTGGTCTATGGACTTGTCCAGATTCTGCCATATATAACCAGATAACATCAGTATCCCAATTATAGAAAGGAACCGTCTTGTCAGAAACAAGAAGACACTATCTTGTAGTAAGAGAGAGAGCAAAAAGAAAACCTTGATGAATATGTTGCCTGCACCACTTCGGCGAACACTAGGATCACGATGAGAGTACATAACCCTGACAGGTTTTCCATTAAGAGGTATGTAGTTCAGTTCCTGTATCGCTCTTGCAGCTGCCACACAGACAAAAGTCAGATTCACGCATAACAACTACTTATATCAAAGATTAGTCTTCTAGCAAAAGTGCCACAAATAATCAAAGTTTAGCACAGAGCAACAACCAACATTGTTCAAAAAGGCACATTCTTTAGTGATGCAATTTCTTTTTTAATTACTTTTCTTTTTTTTTCTGTTAAAAATGTTAAGATTTTATATAATTTTCAGAGCTTTTGACACAAGTTAAGAACACTTTCTTAAGAACCAAACAAGTTTTGTCTGAATGAAAAAAAAAAACAGAAAAAAAAAGAAAACCAACATTGTTCAAAAAGGCACATTCTTTAGTGATGCAAATTCTACTTTTTAAGACAGAACACTTTCTTAACAACCAAACAAGTTTTGTCTGAATAAATTTAAAAAGAAAAAGAAAACACTTTTCGTCAAAACTCATGTTTGCAATTAGAAAAAAAAAAAGATCCTAATCAAGAGAGAAGACTAACCATCTTGGGGAGTGGTGAAGTTGACATAACCATATCCGAGAGATCTCCGAGTAGCCAAATCTCTACAGACACGAACCGACACAACTTGACCCATCTGGCTAAACGCATCGAAAAGCTGCGAATCCGTAACACTCGCATCCAGATCTCCCACGTAAAGCGACGTCGTACCGAACTGAGCCCCCGCTGCACCCGAACCGACCGGCGGAACAGACCCGTTGGAAGTTTGACTTTGAGCCATTTTTCTTTTTTGGTTTTTTCTTCTTTTTTGGGGTTTTTTTTTTCTTAGTGCTCTTCTTCTCTCCCCTCTCGTTTATTACAGAGCGATCAAGATAGAAACGAAAGAAACAAAGCAATCAGAGAGAAACAAACTGATGCGGAGAAGGATAAAGAGATTTCTTCTTTTTTGGGTTTTTTTATGGATTGAGGAGGAGAGGGGGAGACGAAGAGGGTAAAAAAGCAGTTGCCGGCGGCGAAGCCTGCGGCGGCGCGTGCGATGTCAAAGATAGTTTTGTGAGAGAGATTTGGGGAAATAGAGACAACTGCGAAGAAGGAAAGAGAGATTCCACAGTTACCGATTTATGCCTTTTATAATTTATAAAAAAGGTTTTTTTAAATATTTTTTTAAAAAAACATTTTTTTCTGTGTGTGGAAACATAACCGAACCGTAGAAATGTCGAAGAGGTGTGACAAAAATTCTCAACCGCTGGATCGGTTATAGAATAGACGTTAGGATTTTACAGTTGGTAATTTTGACTGATGAACTATGGTCTCATATGTTGACAATAAAAAACTATGGACTCAAGCGGTTTTTAAGTGGGATTATTGATTACTCAATTTTATATAGACAGAGTAGGTTTAATTTTCTTAATAAAACTTAATACGATTAGAATAATATTTTCTTTAAAATAAGACGTTATTTTTTCTTAATTATTTGTTCAAATAACTTGGGATATTTTTTGGAAACGGTATTGAATGGTTTATATAATGTAAACATAAAATTTTAATGTTTGAGTTTCTGATAAAAAGGTGTACACAAAAAAAAGGTTTCTGATAAAAAGGTGAGAACACTTTTTTTTACTTTAAACATTTTTCCCAAAAAAATATAATCTTTTGATAATTAATAAAGAATAAATCATAGTAATTATGAGTACATTTACTTTAAAAATACAATAATAGCATGATATCAATATATTTGGACCACTTTGACAGAGTTAGCATGGAAACGTAAGGAGGATCTTTAACAGGCCCGGCCCAATTACTTTCTGGACACTCTGCATAATAAGAAAAAAAATGCAAAGTGTAATAGCATTTCCAATCCAAGACCTCGGAACAAAACCTCAAAATGAAGATCTGAAGGTTGATTACTCTAACCATAAAATCTTTAAAAAATCCTCAAAAGTTTATCTTTTTACACTATAATCTTTGACTTTAATAAAAATTACAAATAATGATAAAACTTTTATTGAGGGGTTTGATAATAATAAAAATCCTCAAAATGAAGATCTGAAGGTCATAATTATTTTTACAACTGGTAAATTTTTAGTTTAGGAGTTTTTTCATTAACTAAACATAATTGAGGGGTTTTACCATTAAAAAAAATCTAAAATAAAAATATAATAACATTATCTAAAAGTTAGCCACTTTAATTTGCAAAATTATAATTTTTTTAGAGTTTCTGAAAATATAAGAAACTGGTTTTTTTTTTATAAAATCAACATTATATATTTATAAATTAAAAATGTACAAAACCAGAAAATATAAATAAAATTATATCTTATCTACAAAAATGTAATAATAAATCTCTAGATGATAAAATGTATATCTTATCTTATAAAAATGTAATAATAAATTTTTAGATAATAAAATGTATATCTTATCTTATATTTTCTGGTTTGTACATTTTTAATTTATACATATAATGTTGATTTTATACATATATAATGAGTTCTCAAGTAATATTATTTTCAAGAACAATGGTTCACTTAACCTTTTATAAAATCAACATTATATATGTATAAATTAAAAATGTACAAACCAGAAAATATAAGATAAGATATACATTTTATTATCTAAAGATTTATTAATACATTATTCATCTAAAGATTTATTATTATTACATTTTTTAGATAAGATATAATTTTATTATATTTTCTGGTTTTATACATTTTTCATTTACACATATATAATGTTGAATTTATAAAAAAAAATCAGTTTCATCTATTTGCAGAAATTTATAAAAATGAGAACTTTGAAAATTAAAGTTGCTAACTTTTAGATAATGTTATTATATTTTAGATTTTAGATTTTTATTTTTTTTATTTTTAATGGTAAAACCCCTCACCTATGTTTAGTTAATGAAAAAACCTTCTAAACTAAAGATTTACCGGTTGTAAAGGTAATTGTGACCTGAGAAGGTTTAATTCACTAAATAAAATTAATTTGAGGGGTTTTTCATTAAATATTTAGTTTGGGGGTTTTTACCCAAAACAAACTTAGTTGAGGGGTTTTAATGTTAAAAATCCTTTTATTTTGTGTGAGCTTTGTTTAATATATTTTTCTATTTGTGAGAATTTTATTTTGTATGAGTTTTAATTAATGTATTTTTCTATTTGTGTGAATTTTATTTTGATGTTATGTAATATATTCAATTTTATTTTGGTGTATTTAAAATGTTCTAAATAAAATTCGTAGATCATATTTGTAAAAGAAAATAATTGTAAGGACTAAAAAGAAAATGAATAGTAGTTATGAGGTTTTGAATAGTGAAATCTCAAATTTGAGGTGTCATTATTCAAAATCTCAAAATTTGAAGATTTTAGGTTGGGTTGAGATTGCAAAAACCTTAAAATTTGAGGATTTGAGGTTGGGTTGAAGATTTGATTCTTTTAAAAAAAATAATCAGAAAATAAAACCCTAAAATACAAAAGAAAAAACTTGAAAAATAAAGAGGAACAGTCTCATCTGAAAGTATATGTATTAATCTATAAATAAAAATGATTGGCTAAGAACATGTTTTGATTGATACATTTTTCACCAAAAGAACATGTTTGATTGATTGAAGAAAATCATCTCTACACACACGACATATTTTGTTACCTTTGTAATTAAGATTTGAAAAATAAAAATGTAAACGAAAAATCTGACTTGATTAAATGTTAATTTTCCGTTTTGAATATTATTACTCGCTCCACCAAAATTAAGAAAGTGTTTAATTTCTTTTAGATTTTTATATAAAAACACATTAATTTTTTCAACATTACCACAGTTGAATCAATAATATAACAATCTGAAGAATATTAAAAGACATATAGAATAATCAATTATTATTATATAGAAAACTAAAACCTTATTTAATTTGAAAAACAAAAATTTAAACATCAAATAATAAAAATGGAGGAGTATAAGTATTAATTTTTTGTTGACCATGTTTCATCCCTGAAAAAAGTCCATAGGACATGTAGTTGGTGGTATTTACAAACCCAACAATTTTAAACATTTTGCAAAGAAGTGAAAGCTCAACAACGAACGGTGCCAGATATTTATGAATCACCGTCAATCTGAACTTAAAAAATCACCACACTTCTTCCACAAGTAAATAGCTTATAGGCCTATTTCTCTTTAAATGATATGTAAGATTATAAGAAATTAAACTTATTTTAGATCCAAAATTATACTTTTGTTTTTAATTATTATTTTGCATTACAAATAAAATGATAGTTTACATAGGAAATTGATGAGTTAATCAAAATCCTAATGGAGAAACTTTTGGATTCGCGATTTCTTCTTTGAAACCATGACATTTACATTTTCCATTATCGCATCGGCAATCAACACAAGCCTGACAAGCAATGTTTGTTAAGCATTCTGATTTATTTTTGCATTTGAAGGAGATTATGATTTCATCTTTACCCTCCACCACAAAATCTGTAACTGCAAAAAAATGAAGGAAATTTATATAAATAATTTATCGTAGAAGACAATGAGTAAAATTAAATTTGAGGTAAAGAAACCCATACAAGTTGAAATGAAAACAAGTGCTGCCAAGAATACAGCAATAGTTACGCGAGGATTGCTCATATTTTCTGAGTTCTAAACTGACTTCTTGTGTAGTTTGAACTTTGATCAAAATGGTGTTCGTGAGGATGACTTTTTAAAATGATACACTACAATTACAGAGTATAAATAGGAGCATGATGGGTCAAAAGAGTTACTGCGTTGCCTAAAATATTTGAATATCATAAATTTGGTAATATTTTAGAGATCAAGTACAAGCAAGAAATTAATTCAATACCCATATCTTTGACCTCAGATCAACAAGGTAGCATTTAATATTCAGTAAAAAACTACTTAATCCTTACCACTGGTGTTTAAAATTCTTTATTTTGTTTCATAATAAGTGATAGTATCTTTTAGATAATATTTATTGTCATTTGAAATTTGTAACTAATTAAAAATACTATACTTTTTCTATTAGTTGAATTAGCTTTATTTAAATTTATTTTTATGTAACTAAGATAAACTGTATAAAAATATATATTTTCTTAATATTTGTGTAAAAACCTTAAACATCACCTAGAATAATACAGAAAGAGTATATGATTATATTCAGCGAAGATGCTTTAGCATAGAAGATTGCATAAGTCAAACAAAGAAATAAGGAACAAAATTACTAGATACTCATTTTTAACCGTATATCTTTATTTTCTTTTTATTAAAAATTGATTAATATTTAAAATATTAAATTAAAATTCGTAAACAACCAACTTTTTAAATGGATCTTAATTTTACACCACACAAATGCTAGCTTTGCTTGGAAAGAGTTAGCTTTGCTTTCATAGCAACTCAGGAAAAATTTGTAACAATACTATTAATTTACGTATGTGGCTCTATATGATGTAAGCATAAATCTTACGATCCCGTTAACAAGATGATGCGGCCAAAGAGTGGCTCAAAGCCGATATAGCCAAATGAGCTGGCTGGTTGAGAGGAATTGAGTTGGACAATGGTAACTATCAGTGGGTTGCGATTGACTATCAGTGGTGGACAATGGCTGCTTCATCACATATATGGAACCATTTAGTAAATATGGTATCATTTAGTAAATAGTAGATGTTACGATCATTATATATATAATTTTAGTATGGAACGAAATTATGGTGGAAATGAATGTATAATATTAACAGCAATTTTAAGAATGGTGGTAAATGGATAACGAAGAACAAATTCATTTGCATAATGAAAATAGTTATTATTAGAAAGATAAATGATAGATAATAACAGGCCAGATTAGAAACTATTTCAACAATAGTTCATAGAATTGGAAATGTCAAAAATCTATCTTGGATGCAAAAAAAAAACACTTTTCTGAAATGTTAAATGTTGCTGTCAATCTACACTGGTTGTAGAAAATGTGTCAAAATGAAGAATGTTAGAGTATGTCTATTCGGTATTTCTATAGAAACTATGCTTGAGTATATTCCGTATCCAAACAATCAGTCTTAAAACAAAAATTGAGATATATTTTATAGATGTGCTTCTTGCGGATGATGAAAACCATTATCTCGAAATAATATAGTTGGTTTTGTATGAAAGTGATGAAGTGATGATCGTCCTTACAAGCGGAAGCACAAAGCAAGAAGTATATATATGTTGTATCATAATAAGAAATATGACTTAGCGGTTGTAGCGAAAGCTAACAAAGTCAAAGTTTTTATCTCACAACATGAATACATGTTAAATAGAAACATGAAAATATTGTCAGTTTTCGTTCTACTTTCTACCGTTAACCTCTTCCATGAACTTATTCAAATCATTATAAGAAGACCCTCCTTCCTCAACAGCTGATTTGGCCATTTCGCCTAGCTTCTTAGCCCGTTTCCGCCTTTCTTCTGCCTCTTCCCCAACTATCACTTCTCTCACTGCCTTCTCCACCTCCTCTCTACTAATCAACTTTCCCTTTTTCACCAACTCTGTAGCTCCTACATTCACTCCTGTTTTCAACACCTTTGTCAATAGCTTCTCGTTGTAAAACTGTTCTGCGCCCATCGGCCAAGTTACCATAGGTAAACCCACAGCAATACCCTCCATAGCCGAGTTCCATCCACAGTGTGTCACAAATCCTCCAACCGCTTTGTGGTCAAGTATTAGCACCTGCGGGGCCCAACCTCGTATTATCAGCCCTTTCCCTTTTGTTCTCTCCTCAAACCCTTCAGGCAACCACTCTTCATTTTCACCTATCCACCAACCAAACCAACACCAAAAGTTAAAAACATTTGCCAATTTACTCATTGCCATACTATATCAGATCATATATATAGAAGAAATAAGGAAAAATATATAAATATTAATTTTGAGCATGATATCTTGATAAAACCATGATGATATATAAGAGCTGAAGAGCGAGGAACTCATTTACCTTGGTTTTCGTTTTTCCTAACCACCCAAATAAAATTTTGACCAGAGCCTTCAAGACCGAAAGCAATCTCTAACAGCTGCTCGTTGGTGAAGCTAGTTCCACTGCCAAAAGAAATGTAAACTACTGAACCAGGTGCCTTAGACTCGAGCCATTTCAGGCATTCCTTCTCATCGACGTTAGCTTTCTTCCCTCTCCCAGCTTTCTCCGCAACATCTGTGCATAGCGAAAGCGGACCGATATGCCAAGCTCTTTTCGCAACATAATCACGGTAAAAGTCAGCATAAGTCGATTCCAGCTCGTAGAAGCTGTTCACCAAAACACCAAAGCTAATGGACTCCGATTCTCTGACCTCTTTCATAAACTTTCCCCTCGGAGTTTCGTCGTTGCTAACATTAGCTCGCTGTGCTGTCATAACTATGTCCCCGGGGAGACCGGTGATCACGAAAGGTGTAGAACGCGTAGCTACTTTCTTATGAGGCTTATGAGTCCGCATGTTATAAGAACAACATAAGGAAAAAAACGATGTGCCGTGGAACACAAGTCTTGGGACACCGAACTTTTCCGCGGATTGTGTCGCCCAAGGGAAGAACATGTCGGCCACGAGACAGCTCGGTTTGGTTGTTTCAATGAAACTCTCCAGTTGCTGTTTCATATACTTGGTGGAGAAAAGAAACTTTAAGGACAAGTCACCTGCGTCAGGTTTTTGGTATGAGTTGATGAAGTCAACGTTCTCGCATCCTTCTGGCAATCCAAGCTCTACACAAGGGAATTCGAAAATTTTGATTCCAATTTCGAGATCAGAGTTTTGATATTTGAAAGCTTGAATTTGTTTCTCTAAGATCTTAGAGTTGATTGGGGTTGTGATGATGGTTGATTTGGCTCCCCTGCTGGAGAAAAGCTTGGCCATGTCTAGGGTTGGAATCATGTGGCCCTGAGCCATGAAGGGGAAAAAACAAATATGATTCGGCTCAGAGACTTCGCTATTCATGTTTGGTTGCAGAAACAAGATCTTGGTTTTACAAGATGAAGCAGAAAAGAAAACAGAAGGATTTCTTATATACGCATAAACGCATTGATTTTTCATGTCTATGCAAACGTCATATTGTAGTTTTGCTTTCCGATCCTTTCTTTAATGATTACTTCAGGTTTAGTCATCTATGGTGGGCTATAAATTGGGAATCTTGAATCTTGACATGTGATGTGTATTTTTCAACCAAACTCTGACGTCTCTCACTTAATTGACGAGTAAGCGTTGACTAGTGTCGTGTTATCACCAAAATATTTGAAAGGCTTGAAATACGATTCACTAGAGTCTCTAACTAAATTTAAAACTGATTAGTAAAACATTTGATCGTAAC
The DNA here is from genome assembly GCA_900406325.1 of Erucastrum elatum. Taxonomy (NCBI): domain Eukaryota; kingdom Viridiplantae; phylum Streptophyta; class Magnoliopsida; order Brassicales; family Brassicaceae; genus Erucastrum; species Erucastrum elatum. The sequence goes on from OVBX01005366.1 coordinate 11,791, forward strand.
CTAGAGAATTCTAGAATAGACATTAACACCTATCTTACGATTCTCTAGAGTCTCAAACTAGATATAAGACTGATTAGTAAATTAGTATAAGATAGTACAGTCGGGACTCCTTCGTTGCTTATATTAGGTTAAAGAATACTTGACATACTGATGATGTTACTTTATGTTGTTGTGATGTTCTCGTACTTAGTTCCGTTTGGTTAGTGTTCAGTATAAATTGCTCCATTTGGTCAAAGTTTGGTTGAGTTTGAATTGATTACAGTCAACAAGTTCACATGTTTTTCCACCATTGTCAAAACAATCTTTCGTCATAAATCTCCTGATATAGAAGTGTAGATAGATGAATATGTTTGCGTGCTATACGGCTATACTAACGAATTAACCACCACCAAGAATATTTTTAAGTGTCGCTCAACGCCTAAACTGCCAACTCAAATCCATGAATTTAACTACTAAAACTAACCTCAATACTCAATGTTCAACTACTAAGTCAAGGTAGGCAAAAGAAAACTACTAATTAAAGAACAAGAACTTGGCAAGTGCTCGAGCATCTTGGCATAGCAAGGATTTCACCGAGGATGACATGATTTGCCTTAATGCCATTGTCATCACTAAGCTTTATCGTCAGTTTCTCCAGGATTGTTGAATTCTCCAGTCATCCCTCCAGTTTCTCCAGGATTGTTGATTTATTAAGTCAACATTAGTCTCAAGCACTGGAATAGAGGCGAATTCTCTTTAGCGTCCGAGAGCGCACTTGTAAACCCTTTGCACCTTTAACGGAGTACCTAAGGATCTTCAAATCTTCCAGAACTAAAGAGCCCGAAATAAGTTTCTCCAACGTGGCCTCATTTGGGACAGCGAATAACTTCTAAATCCATGATCTTTAGGGAAGGTAAAGAAACAAACTCGGTATTAACCAAGAAGACATGAGCGAGCCGTAAGTGTACCAATGTTTCACAGGTATATAAGCTCAGCGGCATCACACTAAATGTATAAGCGATTTCAAAAACAATATCAAGATGCTGAATCCCTCTTGCAGTCACAAGATCAATCCATGGGGTGATAATCAAGTTATCACTAATACTTAAACAGACTTTGGAGATCAAAGAGTCCTTGTGGTAACTGAAAAACCGGTCAGTGAAACTCACAAACTCACTGGAATTCCGGAAATGGCGGGATTTCAAGTCCAATCCAACAACGCGTTGCCAAAGATTTCTCCATCTGGTGGACAACACACTTGTTCTCACGGCATCTTTTGTAGAGAAATGACTAAGTATGTCATGTATCGAAACATCACGTAATTTGCTTATCTTATCTTCCTCTGAACGTATATTTTCCTTTGTACTGACCATTGGTTTCTATTCACACACCTAATCTGCATCACCATGATATATATATATATATATATATATATA
>OVBX01005367.1:0-13204 GCA_900406325.1 Erucastrum elatum
AAAATTATAATTATCATATAATATTTTTTTCCTTTTATGTACTACTTTTATATAAGTAATAATATAAATAAAATTTTTCAAATCATATGTCAGAATAATAATTATATAATTTTATACATATATAACTTTAAATATAATCAAGATATACATGAATTTATATATTGCCGGATCGGATCGGATATCCGCTTCCCAAAATTTTAATATTTGTGATTTGCTTCGTTTTTGACGGATATTGAATTTTAGTATTTGCTTCGATTTGTAAAGTTACGGATATCCGGATTTTTCAGATCGGATCGAAGCGAATAACGAATCGAATCAAAATTTACGGATATTTTGCCCACCCCTACCTACTAGTCATCGCAAATTCTGAAGTATAGACAAAAGTAAAAGATTAAAAATTTGTCAATCTAAACGCAACTATAGGTCTTTGCATCGGTCCACACAAATAAGAGAAATAATGTGGATGCACACTGTCACAATTATTAAACTCATTGTTATCTATTTAATTATTTGTCCAGACAGATTCAACGGGAGCCTCATATTATTGCACAAACAAGTAGGAGTTATATAGTCTTTATTTTTTTTGTTAAAGAAATTATATAGTAGTCTTCATTATTCAAACTCTATGGACACAACAAGATATTGTTTTTGATGATATGCTAGCATAAATCTGAATTAAATAAAATATTTAGCTACATTTAGATAAAAACAATACAGTATTTGATACTTAAAACCAAAGCTCTAAAAATCGGTTCAGGTGGCGACTAGGCATCCGGTGACATCTCAATCTTATCTAAAGCGATTCTCCTAAAATTTGATTTATGCCTTAAGTGATTAAATTTGGTTTAAATTACCTTTAATCGGTTAAAATCAATCCAAATCAGTTTAAATATCTTAAATTAAACAATAATATTAGTATAAATTTATATATTTGTCTATTTTTTTTGTTTTATATATCTAATTTTGATAATTGATCACAATATTTTTTTTATAATCAACTTCAAAAAATTAAAATATCTCATGTAAACATAAAATATTTATTAAATAAATCAATAATTTATTAACGCCTATGCTTCGCCTGGCTCTGAATTATCCGTCTAATCATTAGTTCTTTATAAATAGTTTAGTTACCGCCTACCAATTTCTTGATAGTGATGTGCAAATTAGGAACTATTCAATTGTGTATTACAAACGGTAACTTACTTGGTAAATTCTTTACTTGAGTCTCTTATTAATTTAATATTAACTAAAAAATAAATTTTAAATTTTAAAAGTTCAAACCAGTTAAAAAATGTCATCTGTGAAAAGAAGCTCTTAAGTTTGTTTCATCTCTCTATCAGAGCTGTTGTTATCAACAACCCCAATCAAGGCTGCCCTTATCACCCGTGATGCTTGTAAGTTGCAATCCCCCACATTTAGTACAACAGCCTTTTGAACAACGTTATCATTAAAAACATTTATAGTGGCTAACTATAATTTCGATATCACTAGAGAGACTTCAATTACTAGACAGACCATCGTACGTATTTGATGGCCATCCAGTCCATAAGACTTCAAAATGGTTCATTTTACTTTAAATAATAGTAATATTAATGCAATCATAATAATCAAAATTAATTATCCAAAAAGTTGTCAAAATATTTTTTCAGAATACCAGAAATACTTAAAATACATATATGTCATCCGTCTAGATATCCAAACCAAACCAAACCATTTTCATGTGATTTTAAGGCATTTGGAATTATCCAAAAATCTTATATTTTTTAAGTCATTTTAACATTGCACAAATGCTATTTTAACCACTTTCGTTTTTACTAACTGTTTTGGAATAAATTTTTAAAATGAAATATTTTTGAAATTTACTTTTATATTTTACTACTTTGTACAATATAGATTCGTTTTCAAATTGACATCCCAAAAATTAACTAAGGAAAAATAACAGGAACCCATCTCTTAAAATAAAATTAAGGATGTATTTTAATAAATTTAAATTTAAAGAGAAACCAAATTTAAACGAAACAATTTTTAATACATAGAATTTTACCTAAGATACATTTATTATAAACTGAAAACCCAAAAAGATTTATAAACTGATATATAAACAAACTAAAGTCTAGATCGAACACTTCTAATTTTAACAGCTATAAGTTTTAGTTACTGTTTTTATTATATTTTATAACTCAACCATATTTCATATGATTTTTTTTTAAAAAACCCATATTTCATATGCTTTTAATATACATAATCTGATTCTTCCGCCATGCTTGACGGACGTTGTGCCATACCGAAAGTCATAGACCCTCCAAAAGTATCTCAAGTTAGATACATTTATTGTATGATACTATAAAAATCAAACCGTTAATGTTGGTTTTCCAATGTCAGATCTATCGCATCTGTAGCTGCTCAAATCTCCACGCATAAATTTCAAGTTCATCCAAAACTATACCTTTTTTTTTGTCAAACATCCCAAACTATACCTAACTGGGATATTTATTGAACCTCTCCAAAAATACATTATATTTTAAAGTTTGTAAAATATATACTATTAAAAGAGAATTACAAAACACAAATACCCTTTAATTATACCACTTACTTATATTAAAATCTCACTGGGATATTTATTGAACCTATATTTAAGCATGCTTGTCTTTTCCTAATTTAAATAATAGATTTAAGCATTTAATGTCTTTTCATTATTTAAATAATAACATTTTTAATCAAATATTTACGAATATAGAGTTCCCAATATATTTTGTTTTAACATATAAAATAATTTTTTAATATTTATTAGTATCAATAATAAAATAAAAAATCACACATCATAATCAATTTATACAACATATAAATAAAATATAAAATAATTTATTTAAATATTATTAGTATAACGGTTTCACAATATAAGTTTAATTAGTTATAAATATTGGATTTGCTAATACGATACACTTTGATATAATAGACAATTAATATCACAAATATAATTATTCATATTAATAAATAAATTATTATGTTTTAAAATTTTATATTAACAATTGTGTCATACATTTTAAATTACAAAAATATAGGTATGTATATATATGTATATTATATTGTTAGTACATAAATTTATTTTAAAAAAACCTAATATTTATACGTTACAGATCAAGCTCTAGAAGTGAACAACAACATCACTAGTTTATTTTTCTTTAACAAATTTATTTTAATAGAAATTATAGTTCCAAATATGTTTGTATATTTTATGTATTTATAAATTATTTTATTTTGGATGCTAATCTTTCGGAATTGGAAAAATTATGACCTACCTCTATATTATTTTAATTAAGAAATTTAAATTGTATATCAGAATATTTTATTTAACATTTAATTTTTAATTTTTTTGTATAACTACAAAAATAAATTTCAATGGATTTATGTGTAAATATTAAAAAATCATCATTTAATAAAGCAAAAAAACAAAAACATAAATAAACACTCATTCGGTCGGGCGGGTCAAAGTCTAATTTTATTTAAATTTTAAAAGTGTGTTTTCCAAAAAAAACTTCAAACTTAACTTTGTAAATATTTATATTTTATATTACAATCCTTTATATTTTCATAATTAATTTAAATCTATAAGACTTTATAAATAACATAAATATGTGTAACTTAAATTTATTAAAATATTAATGAGATACAATAATTTTGAGGATTAAAATGATAAAAAGGAAAATATTTTAAAATTATAAATGTAATATTTAATTGTAAAGACCAAAATACAAATAAAAATATAGGGAATTTTAAAGTTTTAAAAAACTTCTTAGAAATCAAAAACATCATATTTGAAATTATATAATGTCTTCTAAAGATGTTCTAAACCATGTCTCATTTATGTCTAGTGTTTAGTGGCTACAAAAACCATTACAGGCAAATATGTGTAGTGTACAATTATTATTCAAAATATATATAATTAAATAAAATTAATATAGTATAAAATATAATTTGTTGAAAATTAAGAGAAATATAGTTTCATGTATATGTGATGTTAACTTATAAAAACAATACATGTTTAATACACAGCTATAGCTAAATATATGAATTTATATTTATTTCAAAAATAAATAAAGTAATAGTTTTAAATACATAAGATAAATAGTATAATATATATATATATACTGTTCTCAAATAATATTTATATATAACTACATTGTATTTTAACTTTTGAGTATAAATGGTTGAAATATGTTTAGATGTCCAAAATCGTATATTATCCACTTAAATATTTTTTTTTGTCAACAAGATTACAAACTCATGTGGGCTCTGTAAACCAAACTGGTTGTTCTGTATTCATATGGACGGTAAACGACGTTTGTTGCCTCACACTGCGTGCTAAGCTATCCGCCTTTTTGTTTTGCAACCTCGATATATGAATAATCTTCGAGCTGTGAAAACTTCTCTTGAGACTTCTGATGTCTTCTAAGTAGCTTGCAAAATCCGGCCATTCTTATGGTTCCGGAATCATCTTCACCAATTAAGAAAAATCCGTTGCAAAAGTAACATTATACTGTCTTAAATTCCTCATACATTCCATTGCTCATATGAGAGCCTCCACCTCTGTGTGTAAAGGTGATTGACTTGCCCTTGTATTCATAGCTCCCATTAAACCATCAAATCCTTTTAAAATGATATATCATCTCTGACCAGAAAATGTATCCTCAGATTTCCATCAAATCCACTTAAATATTAGAGAAATTAGGGGATCTACCAACACTCTTATGCAATATTAGCAATATACCAAAGAGAAGGAAATGTATAACTGTTCATAATGTCTTTTTACCCTTTAATCCCTACCTCATAAATCTCCATATATTCATTTCAAGTAGGACAAATCTTCCGCCAAGATACACAAAGATCTCATTAAAAAGATTTTAGAAGATTTGATTTATGTACTCTCATATCTTACCTTAACGTCAGATTAAACATACAGTTTATCCTTTACCTTTTCGAGTATTATCAAACAGTCTGAAATTCAAAACCATTTTAGATCTCTACTTCATTAATCCACAATATTTTTGTAATTAAATCTGCATCTGTTTTGTCTTTTTTTTCAGTGTTACATCCTCTTTTAAAGACTCTGAGAGTATTGTTAACCAGATCTAGTTCTTTGAATCTGAACTTAAAATACTTCCTTTTCTCATTATGGCTCGTGTTCTTGATATTACAATTTTTAAATGAAAAAAATCAAAGAGAAATAAATTTTAAAAAGATTGTTCATAAAGTACGTTTTGATTTCGATTTTGTGATAGATTTGATGGGATTTTGCAGTGTATTTAACTTCTCAAACTTTTATTTCTGAAGATATGTTAAAACAAGAATTTGGGTACTTCTTCATTTGAAGTATTTGAGGATGAAACACACAATGAAATCTGAGATGACATTTAGACAACATGGTTTACTTACCATGGTTCCTATTGGGTTTAGGGTTAGATTTGTGTGTAAAGAGTTTCGTCAATGGGGTTTACAATAACCGAATAAAACAAAACTTTAAACATTAATCATCGATACCAGATAAAGGAGATAACCTAATTAGCCGTCTAACTACAATAGTGGATGGTCACATATATCAATAACCGACTAAAACAAAATTTCAAACATTAACCATCAATACCGGGTGAAGGAGAGAACCCAATTAACCGTGTAATTACAATAGTGGCTGGTCACCTAAATCAATAATCGGCTAAAACAAAATTTTAAACATTAACCATCGATATCAGGTGAAGGAGAGAAACCAATTAGCTGTCTAATTACAATAGTGGCTGGTCACCTAAATCAATAACTGGCTAAAATAAAATTATAGACAATTTTGTGAAGGTTAACAACGATTGTTAGCCGGTTCCGAAGATGTATAACTGTATAATGAATTATTTATGGGACTACCCAGTTTACATTGTCGTTCTGGTTTATTCATTACTGTTAGGGTTCCGGAGATCATGTTGTCTTTAGAGTTTAGAATTTTGTCTATAAGGTTTTATAATTAGTGTTTGGGTTCCGGGTTTCCAATTGGGTGTAAGGTTTAGAATTATGTCTTTATGGTTAAGTATTTATTTTGCTTGGGTTCCGGGCTCTCTATTGGGTTTAGGGTATATATTTATGTGATTTGTGTTTACACAATAGAGTTTATGTAGAACAAGATGTTAAGATAAGACAATCAGTTTAGCCAGATAATATTTCACTGATTTGCTATTCAATAAGTTTGCCGGTTACACAACTAACAATCCAGTCTTATATAGACACCCACAGATAGGAGAATAACATATAATTATCAATTAAACTAATTTCTAAATAAAATCTTACTGATATTTTTTTAAGCTACCTTTACGTCGTTTGCGTCAGATGTATCGCATAGACATTTTTGATTTTGGGTTACCGATGCAAGCACATATATTAGAGATAAACCAAATCTTTTTGATATATATTTCCAAATCCAGCTAATATCCTGTGTCAGAACCTAAAGTTAAGAGGTTTAAATTACGCGCAGAGGAGTGTTGAAGTGTCAGGGTTATTACTGTCTTTTTCCCTTCTTTTTTAGTGCCACGTCGACTCAACTTCTGCTCCATTGGCGATTGCCTAATATTACACAAGTCTATTGTTTTACAGCTAATTTGCCCTAAATATTATTATGTGGCTATTTAATTAAACTTGTATTATATATTATATTGCATAAAATTATTATGCTTGACTATTTCGTTGCCGCCTTAACAACTACATTTACTGCATTTTTGAACACTAAATTAAAAAGGTGAAAGATAAATTGAGTACATACTATATAGCAATTTATAGACTTTCTAGTTAGGTAAATAGTAACTTTTGTGATTCTTTTTGATAGAACATGTTATCTTACTTTATTTTCATGTCATGATGAAAGTTCATCGGATGAGAATACAAGCAAACTAAATAATTTTTTTATTTACTTAATTCCAAGATTGTGGTTTTCAGGTTTTCAGACACTTTAAAAATGAAGTTAATACCAAGATAGCCGTATTTAATAAACAATGTATCAATACAAAATAATAGATATAGTAATTCTTGAAATTAATAGACAAAATGGGTAAAAGAGTTTAAAGTTGGATTGAAAATACAAAAACAACAATTTTTATGAAACAAATAAAAAATTCAAAAAATTCTATTTTCGTAGAGCGGAAATAGTATATTTAAACATTAAAAGTAAAAAGAAAAGAACAATATGTATTTTTTTTAGTAATTCAAAACAGTTAATAAATTTGTTTATTAGAAAAATGATTTTTTTGACAAATATGCCTTCCAGATTTTTTTTATTATATCTTGTGCGCTACTTCAGAATAACAAATCAACTTTTTACAATTGAATATTCATATATATATATTTAAAAAAGATATCTGGATAGTTTATCAAAAACAAAAAGCAAAACCTACCAGATTGGGTAATCGACTGCACGATATTGTGGTATTTTGGTTTTTGGACATGCGACTCGTCAGCCAATTTCATAAAAGAGCTTTACATTTGTTTTAACTTTTAACCCATATTCTCTTTTCAAACCGATATTATATAATACAAACTAATAGAAAAAAATAATCAAACACTTTTTTTTTTAATCAAACACTATCATTACCCAAATCAACACATGCACAAACATTATGAAGCCGCGTCGAGTCCAAAACCACTATAAAGAGTTCGCTAGTCTACATTCACATTCGATAACAAAACAAAGACATAATACTTGCTCCCTTAAAAAAAGCAAAACTAAGTAACTATATGCTTTCTTCTAAGTTTTTTTTTTTTGCTTTTGTTTCTTATCCAAATTCGATTCTTTCATACTTACTTTGCTTGCTTGATTTTTTATATCAAGAACAAGAAAGTTATTCTTGAAAAAAGTTTAAATAGTATATACTTTTTTTTGTTATTCCACAGGCAATATGGAAGATTCAAGCTTTACGGATTTGATGCTGGACACTGACGAGTACTTGATTGATGATTGGGAATCCAATTATCCGGTGGTGCCCGGAGAAACTACGGATAATCAGAACCCAGAACCGGGTTCTGGATCTAAATCCGGGTTCATGTTGATACCCGAGAGACCTACAAAGCAACTGAAAGTCAACTCAACATCTTCTTCTCCATCATCATCTTCTTCTTCTGGTTCACTCACAACACCGCAAGTGATCTCGTTCGGGGCTCCAGACCCGAAGATGAACGTGGTCGAGACATCTTTTAACTTCTCCAACCAAGCAAACATGGATCAGAATGCTGGGTCCAAAAGAAAAGAGTGTAGTAATAATGGAGGAAAAAGAGAGCCACATCTACTGAAAGAACATGTTTTGGCTGAACGTAAGCGTCGACAAAAGCTCAACGAACGTTTGATTGCTCTCTCTGCTCTTCTTCCTGGCCTCAAAAAGGTCAGAAACCATTTCTTTGTTTTCATTATCCCTCAATTATTTGTTTAAAAAATATTTGTTTTAAATATTTATTTGATTTTTAATATTACTTTAGTATATCTTAAGCAAAATTCCTTTAATAATTGTAAGCATAAGATCCAAACTTAAATAGAAGAATAAATTTATACTTGCGTCTGCGTTAGCTTTTTATAAACCTTTCTTTTCAAATCTTAAAATGTCTTATTTTATTTAATTTTCCTCGTAAACAGTTAAATATTTAAATCTTTGGTGGGTCATGCTTCTCGTCAAATCTTGAATGTGATGTCTTTTAAGGATGATTATAAACACAATTTTTATAAATAATTAGGCTGATAAGGCAAGCGTTCTTGAAGACGCGATTAAACATTTGAAACAACTTCAAGAACGCGTAAAGAAATTGGAGGAAGAGCGAGTTGGAACCAAGAAAATGGATCAATCGGTTATATTGGTAAAGAGATCTCAAGTGTACGTGGAAGATGATTCTTCATCTTATTCTTCTACTTGCACTGCAGCTTCTCCTCCGTTTTCTTCTTTAGATGAAGTTTCCATCTTGAAGCAGGCAATGCCTATGATCGAAGCACGAGTTTCAGACAGAGATTTACTGATCAGGATCCATTGTGAAAAAAGCAAAGGGTGTTTAATTAAGATACTGAGTTCACTGGAGAAGTTTCGTCTTGAAGTAGTCAATAGTTTTACTTTACCCTTTGGGAGTAAAACTCTCGTTATCACCATACTCTCTAAGGTAAAACCTACATATTTTATATTCTTTTTATTTCATAATATAAATTATTATTTAAAGAAAATATCATACCTGTAAATATATATTTTACTAAACCATAACACTTGTAAACATTACTGATTAAATACAAAGTTACATAGAAAATATGAGACTACCTTACATTTTAAAACAAATATATATATATATATATATATTGAGAAAATAACTTATATATGAAAATTTAGAGTAATATTTAATTTTTGCATATTCATTTTTGCTTCCAAAAAAATTAATTTTTTTTTTAAAAAAAATTGTGTAATACTTTTGCAGATGGACAACAATTTTTCCCGACCTATTGAAGATGTTGTGAAGAACATAAGACTTGCGTTAGCGGAATAGTATTAGGCAAAACCGTTATGTTGAGTTGGATAATAAAAGCAGAGAGAGGCATGAGATATGGGGGGTTTTTTGAGTTGTAATAGCTCCAGTGTTTGTGTCTGTGTACTTAGTGATGGCTGTATCATTGGCTTGATATTTTCCCCAATATCAATGGTTTGCTTTGGTAACGAAGACTGAAGAGTTTTTTTTTTTCTTTTTAATTAGCTTCTGTGGAACAGGAAATCTCACCTTGATTATGACCACAACTAAGCTTTAAAATCAAATAATGTACGACTTATCAATAATGACATATATACTTGGTCCACGTGTGCCCCGAAAACGATAGAAACATGAGGTGGTGACCACATTTTCACACAGGGCGCAGATTTAAAAATTGGTTTAAGTTTGGGATATTATCCTAATCCAAATTCTTTTTTTTTTAAAAACTGATTTATTATGACATTGCAATTATGAGAAAGATTATAAAGACGATTCGACTGCCTATATCTACACCTAATTCCATCACCTGAGCCGTCCTACGAAGATACACTTCTACCCCGATTTACTTGCACAATGTTGAAGATCTCTTGCACGCATTTCTTCTATTGTCTGCATTAATAAACTGTTCTCTCGGGGATTTGAAACCTGGATTTTCTGAAATCTGCAAGAAATTGCATAGTCTGGGATTCGAACCCCATACCTGGGTATAGAAGCCTTTAAACCTTAACCGGTAGGCTACGGTGCTTCCACAATTCTATTTTCTTTCAAAATTAGAAACTAACAAATCAACAATTTATTTATTTTAAAGATAAAATATAATAAATCAGGAAAGGTATGGTCATATTTTGTTCAGTGTAAAATATGAGACAATTTAATAATATAATAATTTTTTAAAAACTTTATATAAATGTATGGTCCATTATAAACATAAATTAATAACTATGTATATGAAGTTTAAATAAATATAAATAAATACTGTATTGTTTGTAATCCACTGTGAATGTATTTGTATTTTTTTCTAAATATTTCAAATATTTTTTTGACAAAACATTTCAAATATTTTGATGTTATTTTTACTACATCTAAAATGCGCACGCGCACACACACGTATATATGAAATTAATTAATTAATAGAATAAGAATAATATGAAATTTGTATTTGTAAAATTCATTTACTATGTTTTGGAAATTGATACTCCTGCACATTAGTCTAGACATATGTTTTAAGCTTCTGGTCTATACAACAACCAAACTTTTGAAGTGCATCTAAAGATACCATCATCTCTCATGCATTAACTGATTTTCATCAAAATCCTAGGATCAAGTGGCTAAGTCAGGAGATCAAAACACAAAAGTTTACTTAAGGTAGAACATATAAAAATGCAATCACTGAAAGTCAGAGGGCGGGGGCGGGGGGTGATGAATTTTTAAATAAATCTGATACCATACAAAGGCAACCAGCTTACACATCAGTACCCAGGGCTTCCATACAAGAATATTAGCCAAAGGTTGATAATACACGCTCGCAGTTCTAGTGTTGAATTAGTTGTCACTTTTCTTTTGTAGATCGACTACAACTTATCATCTCAGTTACTAAAGTATAGATGGCCTAGTGATAGTGCAAGACGGTTAGTTCTTTTGTGCTCTAGCTTCAAAACTCATTTGGTAAAGAGTTATATTGTTTATTTTGCCGACTTGGGATACTGGATAAGATTATGGACCAAAGCTTCGGACTCCCATAGCCTTAAAAAATTCTTGGTTCATGAGAGGTTTAAGGGATGGGGTGATAACACTAGTAGCTTTTATTGTTTAAGATACTTAAACTACTCGAAAGAAATTTTATTGTGAGGCATTGCTTATTTCCAAAGTGACCAGTCTGAACTCTCTTTACTTCTTCACAAAGGTAATACCTTTTGCAACACTCCCTCAAAGCTCTTTCTTTGCCATCTAAAATCCCATCCTGAGCAATAAGCAAGAAAACCGATATGAACATGGAACAAGTTCGAAGTCCCAACAAACCCCAATTATAAAGATTTCAACTTTTACCTCTCGTACTCGTTTAGTGGTTAGAGACCGTACACTTCATCGATTCCACATCGTCCGTCCCAGCGCACCTTTGATGCGAAGAAGGGAAGGTCAGTCACCTGTGTGTAGAGTAAAACAAAGTTTATATGCAATTCAAGGCTAGAGAAAAGACTAGAGATGCATTCTACAGAAGGGACTGTACATGAGATGCCAAAGATGCACACTCCACGATGTTTGTATGGCCTCGTAGACCCCTGAGGCAAGCATCTGCAAACTTCGCAGCTGCAAAAGCCTGTAAATGACATTCAATGTGTTGAGAGATAGATTTACGAGTTCAAAATATTGTCAAAATATGTATAGTCCTACCATGGATAGTGTTGCAGAACCTGTCCCAGCTTTTGTAACTCCTGCATGTCCTCCAACAACAGGAACATCAACTTCTCGAGGATCAAGGCTCATGACTTCCGCCTATTTAAAACCACAAAGGGCCATAAAAGAAGAAGAGAACTGAGTTATCATTTTATGGAAGCCAAAATAAGGAAGATGATTGCCCACCACAAAGGTATTAGCTCTAACAACATCAAGCATGGTGACTCCCATCAGTTTCTTCAAAACCTAGGCTGCGATTGGCACCGTAGAGTTCACGGGATTGCTGCTGATGTTCGCAACGGATTTGGGACAACACTTAGCTATAGCTTCAGAGAGCGTCCTGGCGATGCCAGCGTTAGTTTTGAAAAGATCATCCCAGGTTTTCTCGGAACACCAGCCGGTATAGTCACTAGATCCATACCCGTAAGCGCTTCCTCTTACTGCCGTTGTTGCCCCAAGAAAATCCTTGAACCTGAAACCAACGTTCCAAGAATCTCGAGCTCAACATTCTCAGCTCATCAACTAACTGATCAACAAAAATTACCAACTCAGGATCATAGCTAAAAAAAAGAATCTTGAACTTTTTTAAATTACAGCAACTAGTGAACTTACATCTATTTCTATCAATTAAGGGCGACTATAATCATGATAAATGTTGTTAGTGTTGGACCAATTATTTAAGCCATTGGACTGTTAAATTAATTGGATACATGTGAATACAAATGGGCCAGTAAGTGCCATGTATAAGTTAAATGAGGGGAAGAGTGTTTTGTCCCACATCGGACAACAACACCAACTTTGAGCAATATATATATGTTCCCATGATATCATGGGTTAACCAGCTCAGTGGAAGAGAGGACTTCCCACGCGCGCGCCGCCGCCGCCGTCCGGCCGGCTCCGCTCGGCGTGGGCTTGGGCTTGGGTCTTGGTGGAGGGCCTCCGAAACAACATACATTTTATTTTGAAACGACAAGTAGTTTGTCTAGAAAATAAAAACGTCATGTAGTTTATCCGTTCTAGATATTTAAACGAGATAAGATCAAGAAGAACGAGTCTCGGGGAATAACGTTTCGAAACTCAACTTCCCTCGATCTCCGCGAGATTTCCGCGCACGTGCAGAAGCTGTTGCGGAAAGTGGCTTTCTTCCGTCTATTTTAAAAACGAGTCTCCTCCTCTCTCATTTCATATTTTTTTCTTTCACATCGAAAACCGACATCAAAAATCCCTTACCGTAAGTCTTAGAACCGAGAGTGTTTCGTAGAGTTTATAGTTCGATAGGACGTTCACGAGT
>OVBX01005368.1:435-13203 GCA_900406325.1 Erucastrum elatum
CGTGTATCTCGGAGGTCGGTTAAGGAGCTATCGACGAGACCTAGACTATATAAAGACGAAGAAGATCAAAAAGAGGGCTCTCGGCCGGATACTAACTTTGATACTAGATTAAAAACACATTACGTATTCTCTTTGTAATCATCAAAAACATCTTTTGTAACATTCTTTGATCATCAATAAAAACGTATTCATTCATCGAGCTTACTTACGGGATTCAGCCCACGATTCTTATTCATCATCTCTCAACCTAACCTAAATCTAAGAAGTGAAACTTGTCTCTCACAGTGAAGACATGGTTACTTAGAGAGAAAGAAAAAAGTTATTGTGAGAAGAGAAGGTGGTGATGATGATGACGAAAATCGTGTAGTCTTTATTTATAAAATTCAGTTGACTTGGGAATCAAGTTCGATCCTATTTCCCGTAGCGTGGAGGCGGCATAAACCGAGATCTATAATAAAACCCTGAAAACAATTTTGAGCCCAATGATGAGTTTAAGGCCCCTTAAGTGTGGATCACCGCCTAGATGGGATGTCATTGGTTGTTGTTGCCTCTAATGGGCTTTAAGGGTGAGTCATCTTCTAGAAGTGACCGAGAAAAGTCAAAGAGGAGAATCCTTCCAATAAAAATCGCAATTTGGACTTTCCCCTTCCATCTTCTTCTTCCGCGTTAGAAAAATCAATTCTCGTGGAATCAGCTTCGTCCTTTCTATATACTTCGCTGCTGTGTGATTGCTTCATCTTAATCGTTGACGATGTCGAAAGCGGGAGAACCGGTGATCGGAGTACCGTATTACGCGGGGCAGAACCCGTATCAGGCGGGGATTGTGCCGCCGAACGCTATCTACGGAGATCCGATGGGAGCTCCGATCCATCAAACGTTTTATCGTGACACTCCTGCTCCTTTCAATTGCCTCTATTGCGGCAATACTGGTCTCACCGATATCAGGTATTAACACATACCTAATCTCTTATACGATTCTTAGGGTTTATGATTTGTTATCGTTCCACGACTCGATTTTGGAAATCATCTATTTGAATCTGAAATTCCAATTCTTTGCCAGTGTGTTTGTGAGTAGTCTCGATGTTGAATTTTCGATTTGTTTGATTGATGGATTCCTTCGGATTACCAGCTTGTAGAATGTAACGCTTGTATATGAACAATCTGAAAACAAAAAGATTGATCCACGCCACTTCTTGTTATGTAGGAGGGGCTACATTTGTTTAGATATCTGTTGACTGTGGAAACTAGAAAGTATTTTTTTATTAGAGCTTTTGTGTGCATTTATCTTGTTAACCGGGTGTAGCTGCTGTTGTTGCTTGCATGCTTATATTATTTGGATTTGAAACAGATCAAAACCGGGTGTAGCTGCTGTTGTTGCTTGCATGACTCCGTTTATGCTTGGATTCTGTTTTCTCTGCCCTTCAATGGATTGCCTCTGGAACAAACAGCATCACTGCCCTCAGTGTGGGAATAAGGTGGTTATTTTATTATGTTTTTCCCCTTTTGTATTAAAGATTTGTTTCTGATTCATTTGATTGATATGTCTTCTGCAGGTTGCTGACTTTGATAAATCAGATCCCTGCCTGGTGATGGATCCCCCACAGTGGAAGCAGACGAGCTTTGCACTCCCTGCATGATGAGATTGCATTCTTTTCTTGTTCGTTTTCGTGTTAATATTACATGTCAAGTTGAGACCTTGTGTACCTACAAAATTGAAGATTCAGAATAAACCCTGTGAAAAGGAACATATACAGTTGTCTGTATCGTCCAGTGATTCGTGAAAATTAAACCGTTTAGTTTGTTTACTCTTGTCCCTTCTTTTATTCTTTGGATATGAAACACTTGGAGATTCTTTTCCGCTTGTGAAACCTAAGGTACGGAAACTGTAATGGGCTGGGTCGGTCCGATCCCTTTAAGTCTTTTCGAACTAGGCTTGTTATCGCTCTGTTTAATGTTTTCCAAGCCTCTGGTTTAGGTATAATACTGTAGACAAGTCCAAATTATCACTGACAAAACCTAAACCCCCTCTTTCTATATCTTTTTTTGAATCTGTTCGAGGTTTGTAAAAAAGAACGTAAAAATCTATGTATTTTTATGAGATTTTTTAATCTTAAGATAAACAAACTAAACAAAACTGAGTCCAATCAAATTGTAGATGATAACAACTTCTCATGTCAAAATTGAATATATTGGTTGTGTTTAAAGCCATAGACAATAAGTATTCTTGTTATACTTCCCTGTCAATCGAGGTCGTGTAGATAATAGCAACTTCTCTTATGTTAGGAGGAAGCATAGTACAAACTATTGAAGCATGAAGGCTACTTATCAACTACAAGATATTTTACTGCTTTTTGCTTTCTCCCATCACTGTTGGCATAAGTTTACTCTATCTGTAAGTTTGGGTTCTACAAAAGTATTACCTTTCTCTTTCTTATACGAGTCTTTGATAAGTGCAACATCAAGTCATGCAAAGAATCCTTTAGCAACTTGAATAAAGTTTGAATACTTTTTTTTTGTAAATGTGTTTTGATTGACTGGTAAATAGGGAGTTGCGTGCAAAGGTGAAAAGGCAGATAGATTTTTAGTGCAGTACAGATGTGCAACTGTAGTTGTCACCAAGCATATGCCTTGTCTGCTGGTTTCAGTGTTTAAAGCTTATATAACTCTTCTGTTTTGTTGGAATCTGAGGACAGTAAAGAGTTGCCTCTTCAGAGTGTGAAGTGGCTTAACTTGTTAGGTTCTTTAGGACCATTTTTAGATGTCTATCTATAGCAGGAATTTTACTGCTTTGACGAAGTTTTGGGATTAGTTCTTCGCTATAAATGTCTAATCATGCCTCAGAAAAGGGTCAATTAAGGAAGATACAACTGAATCTTTAATGGGGTCCATGGTTTACAATTTTTTTTTCAAGATATGTGTAGGATTTGCGTAGAGATTGGAGAAAAAAGAGGACCACAGGGAAGAAAGCTAAATATGTGATGTAAGTAAAACTGCTCCTATATCATACCCATTTGTTATTTGTCATTATGTCTCGGAAAGCTGAAGCTGATCCTCAAGTCACTCCCTCACAAGGGGTTTTGCTTCTTCACACGCTACCTCTACACAAAATATCGAACACAATCTTTTTGGATATTTTTACCTATATATTAGTAATATCTAGCGAAAAACTTCCAGATCTTTCGGACTGTAGAGCATGCAGTTTAGTTCCATCTTCCTTAATCAGATTCGAAGCCAGGGACTGGTCGAGCTCTCGTGATAGATTCAGCTGGTTGAATGGAGCTTGTTTATTTCTTGAATTATTGTATCTAACAGGGTGATAAATAGACATCATCATGCCGTTGATGCTGATATAAACCTTAAGTAATTAATTTATGGCGTATAGATTTGTGTTGTCATCAAGAAATGAATATTGGAAGAGTCACATCTCTATTTTGCTTAAAGTCTAGGCAACCTGTCTTTGGGAGCTGACCTCATTCTTTTCTGTAAATGCTTTGTAATGGGTCTTATGGGATCAGGCAAGAGCCGTAAAGAGATTCTGGCACTAAACCCAAATAAAGAAAAAGTGATGAAATAAATTATAGAAAAAATTCTCTTTGGTTTATTTGAGTTTGCTTACCCAACTAAGTTCCTTCTTGTTTTATGTAGTTTAATTATGGTGTGGTGGTTGGGAGTGAACAAAAAACGAAAGGAAAATGATTGGGTGCAAGAGATCTATATAACTTATTTGATGAATGATGATGCATTTTCTCCACCTTCGTAGTGTTTCTTGTTAAATTAATAATAAATCTCATCTTATTAATATATCTCGTCTTTAGTTTTCTCTAAACTTCAATTGCTGTAACATTTCGGATTAGCATTACTCTTCCGCGTTTTTGTTTGCGTGCAGCTTTGTTTTGTTATTAGTTTTACTTTTCACTACTAGTCTGCTAGAGTAGAGATGTTTCCCTGTTTATAGTTTAACATTAAGACAAAAGTTAAGTAAATCTAAGGAGAATAAACTTACATATTGAATGTTGTTGGTGGAAGTGACACATAACCAGGGAATGTGAGTAAGAAAAAGGCGTGTGGATAATGGTTTGTTTGTGAAAATGTGTGGGTCTCCCACGTCTCACAAGTCGCAACCCACTTGGAATTTTATACAAATTTGAATTTTACAAAACACAAGTCAGCCTTATACGACTCTCCCCACTTTCTCTTCTTTATTTTCTTCTCCTTTTTTCTTTAATAAAATTTTCATTAATATACACATGTACAGTATTTGCTAACATAAGTTATTAATAAAACGTTTTATTCCAATAGAATTTCCAATTATGTTTTGCCGTATTTCGTCGTTACTATGTATACGCTATGATTTAAATATAAAAGTAAGTTGGATATGTTTAAAGTCAGATGAGTATATGTATATTTACGCCACACATGTTTATTCTCTTGTTTTTTTTAGTTTCCTATCGAAATTATTCTCTTCTTGTTTAGAATACATTGGATCAGTTGTTATGGAAGAGTATTATAGTATTATCTATGCAAAAATCGGTGTATTATGCGGGCCAAATGCTATTATATTGTCCCTAAACGTATAATCTGAGTCAAAGAAGCAACTTGTGGGGAAGACAGAACTAAACATTTGAACAAATCCACTATCGAATAGAAATATAATGCCGTACGAAGCATCCAAAATTAAATTTTCTCTTTGCGATCGGAGTATATATTCTTCACATTTCCTTGTGGCATACGGAACATGAAAACAATCCTTATACATATAAAAAGATTGGTAACCAAGTTGTTAATCAATTCGACTGAGTCGATAAGCACTAAGATGATTGGGATTGCTTGCAAGTACAAGAAATCGCAACTATATGCTTAGCACCACTAATATCGAATGTTTGTTGACTAGTAAGAAGTATATACATATATAGGGATATGTGTCAGGTAACTCAGTCTTTGCTGCTGACTTTAACAAATTAAAATGATACCGACGGTTTTTTTTTCTAAATATAACTTTCTAAGAAAGAAAATACTTTAAATGATATTGATTTATATGAATTATATAGAAATCGGAATAATTTTGGATTATAATACCTCACTTCTGTGGAAAATTGCCTATATTTATAGGTGGCTATCCAAGGCATAAAAATTAGGGGAGATGAAGGAACGAGTTATATATTAATATTATCTTGTTTTTAACAGAGTTGTTTCATTAACTCGAATATTTAGTTGCGTAATTTTTCTTTGGTGGGTTTTGTGTCTCGCTAGGTCGAACACTCATCAGACCGTCACCTAACTTTTCAATTCAGTTACGTAAGCGTAAGACATAGTAATTCGATGGAGACCGAAGTAGCAGATGCTGTTGATACATAACTCAGTAACTCATATATAATGTTTTATTTTCCAACTGGTGTAGGTGTGAAGATTGGAATGGAATCTAGAGAGAGAGAGAGATTTGATACTTCTCGGATATATTATCCTTACGGAACTTGGTTCTTAATAGGGTTCTTTGTAGCTCTCATAAAATAGTTATATATTTCCATCTTCTTTAATATTTGAATCGGTTCTTGCATAAATCTTTCTTTGAAGACCTTCCATCTAAAGAATCCTATGACAACGGAGATTGTTTCTCCATATTCGTAAGAAAGAATTTTCAAAGATGATAAAATCTGTGAGTTTCTATCTTTGTTCTATTTTCTCTTAGCAATACAAATAATCGGACATAATCGGACAGTCGTTATAGAACAACAAAAAAGTGAAAATTCAACTCTCGTTTTTTTTCCAGTCATAGTAAAATACGCATTCGGTAGAAGGTAGGGTAGCTTTGTTCAAAGTGAAGCATTATAACAACATGTGTTTTTTTCTCTAGATGTTAAATTACCACATGAATTTTCTTCTTACTTTTAATCGTCTTTGATTTAAGATTGAATTGCCAAATTGTAACACGATTAAGTCATGAACATCACAGCTAAAAACATTTGATCCCACAAGACATTGTTATTACTTTATTAATTCGATTATTATAAGGTTCTATACCGTAGTTATTTAGTATAAGCTACTTGCCTCGCTGCCATTTAAATTCAGTGAGCTAATGTATACATATAATTTAGTCCTGTTAAAAACATTGCACGTAACAGAAACAGGAATGAGCTTCCCCCTCCCCTACTCAAAAAAGAACTTACCACTTACAAGTTAGGGAAAGATTGAACCTAAATAAAGCGTTTTATAAAGTGGGGACCTTATGTGAAATCAGTTCACATCATTGTAAACAACCAGTAGTTTTTTTTTCTTAGGATCTCAGTTTGGAATGAGTAATTCTATAATTGTGTAGTTTCCACCGAATAATTATGACCTTTTTGACATTAAAAGAGATAACTACTCATCACACTCTTATTACGTTTTCTGCACTTTTGACAAAAAAGGCTCTCTTTGACAGCCTCTCCGTGCTATTATTACCCTTTTTAGTTGTAATCCTCCATGCATATATGTAATCATACTTACATAAATACACTTAAATGCCATCAAACGATTTAAAAATACACCTAAATAGGTGTACACAGACACAAAAATATTAATAACTTCACGGTCACGTGCAGAGGGAAATTATTCCAACAGTAATATTTCCACTTTCTTAATAGAATACAAATTTTTATGATTAATAATAACGAGATTACTCTTAAGTTTTTAGCTAAAATTGTGAATACTTTTATTTTCGGCATGGGATTGTCATGTCATTGACCTAAATAACGTATAGTAAGCTATTGATTCTTCTTCTTTATTTCAAATGTATAATTTCCGTTTTGTGGTAGAATCTCCAAGTAAGAAACATACACTAAAAATTGTATAATGACTTATAAACGCATATTTATTGCAATATCTGGACCGTTTGAGACAAGAATTGTAATGAAATTCAATTAGTTCACGAAACATAAGTTTTAGAAAATATATATTCATATGAAATAAAGGGCAAAGACTCGTTTTCAAGTAAAATGGAAAGTAGAACCAGAATCGTATTAATATAAAATTATTATAATAGTTATTAAAGATAGTCAACATTAAATTAAATTAAGGATTTCTTCTGAAACTATTGCAACTACTGGTCTCTTCATCAGAAGAGAAGACCTCCGTCGTAAGTCCACTTGAAGCGTGGTCCGAAGAAGGAGAGCTTGGCAAAAGGTTCAAGTCCGTGGTCCTTTCCTTTCTCATGAAATCGAAGAATATTGGCTTAGTTTTATCTTCGGTTTGGTTTGTTGTAGTTATTTCAATTTGGTCATTATCATATCTTATATTCTGGTTATCTCCCTCGTCGTCGCTCTTGCTGCCAGCTCTCTTTTTAAGGAAGATGCGACAAAGAACCCAGTTCTGAGTAGGACCCATTGAACTCTGCAGAGAAAACATGGAATCTAAAATTTTAGTGAAACTGGATGGTGGAGGAAACCGAAGATTAAACCAGAAATTGATAAAGAGAGAAATTTGTACCGGAGGAGAAGAAGATAGACGATATTCGTGCATGATCCAATCGGTTCTTGAACCATGAGGTGGTTTGCCTTTATAGAAAACGAGTGTTTTCTTTAAACCAACAATTTGATTTCCTCTAGAGGTCACTACCCGTTTATCAATACCGGTAGCTTTCCAATAACCCGAACCGGTTGCTCGATTAGACCGGTTCCCATTTGGGTACTTAGCTTCCCTTGTGCTGAAGAAGTACCTCTCCTTTTCTATATTGCCTGGCACAAATAGAGAGAGATTAATAAGAGTCTAAATTCTACAAAATAGCAAGAATGCAGAAAACCAACCAGGCAAGTCCCAAGGATCAGCTCTGCAAACATCAAATTCAGGAATGATGGAAGCTGGTAATGGAGAAGACGAGACTTTTCTCTTGAGATACTGAACCACAAGCTCCTCATCAGTGGGATGAAATCTGAATCCAGGTGGTAATCTCATAACACCATTCTTCACGAGTTTAACCTTATCCATAGTTCCAAACAAAGTGGAGCGATATATAAATCACAGAGAGAGCGGGAGGAAGAAGACAGAGTGCGGTGTATGAAGAGGGAAACATGGATGGTATGTTTATATAAGGAAGAAGACGATATGAACAACTCATTTTCTTTATTAATTTTCTTATTTTTTAATAAAATTTGTTTTGCGTAAATGATACTCAATCTTCTTCCTTTTGACGCCATTTGCATAAATCAATCTTTTTCATTTTTCTAATATTCATTACTATATTTTTTGTCTTCTCAATTATTATTATTTCTAGTCGGTATCTACCTCCTCTCTTTTTTGTATGTTTCCTCTGTAAAGTGTAAACTCTTCTTTTTTCTTACTATAAAAGTGTAACCTCTTCAAGACTTCAAACATTAACTTTTTTAATATAAATAATTGTACATGTAACTTGAAAAGGACTACTTTATTAAAACAACAACTCCATTTTTAATTTGCGTAAAAACTATATATAGCGTAATCATATATTCCAGCAAATTAACTTGTGAGGTTATAATATTCTCTTTTTCTTTACTACACACATTAACCAACCTAATTAATTAATAAGATGTTCATTCTCTAATTTGCTGGTTGGGTTTAAACGAAATTTTATTTTTAAATAGCGATCAAAGAGCACTAACGTCATATAAATGCTTTCGGCTTTAGGAGTCCGAGCAGGGTTCTTAATTGCGATTTGCGAAGGCGGGTCCGTTCAGGCCAGTCGCGGCTAAAGCAGTGTTGATGAGGTCATCTTGTGTCATGCTGACAGGCAGCGGCAGATCGCCCTCTGCGTTTGCACGTATGCATACCCCTTTTGAGATTCGAAATTTTAAACAAAACAAAGACAAACTCCACCGATATTTTATGATGATTATGTGAATAAATTTGTGTAAAATGAGAGGAGGGAGGGAAAATGTAGGGACTCGTCTGGTGGTTATGAGAGGGGGACCAAATCGCAAGCCTCCAGTTTTGAAGTACTTTGGGCAAGGCTTCTCGAACTCGATAAAGTTTTTTACAGTGCTCAACACGTTAATACATGCAAGTTCATTATCCATCCACATATTGAACTACAATCAAATATAATATATCCCGTAACATGCCTTATCTTGACCCGCCAAAAATTTAGATGCCATATCCATTCAAAAAAATCACAATCCAAGTAAGGTTGTAACTGTTAAGCTAGATGAGTTTCCAACCTAAAACCAATTGGCAATTAGGAGAGTGATTCATCTATCTTATATATTATTAAGGATCTCTTCCAACATCCGATGTAGGACAACTATGTGTCTAATACGCCCCCTCGAGATGATGGCTCTTTGAGCGTCAATCTCGGGATGCTCGGACAAAGATCGATGGGCCAAGGTTCCTTATGGGTAGCCTGGATTAAGCAGCATGTGATGGCTGGGAGGAATTTCTGGACAGCAGATTTTGAGAACTCTGGCTCATGGTTATGGCGGAGGCTCATGAAACTTAGGCAGACTGCTCGTCCCTTCTTGGTTTGCCAAGTGAACTCTGGTTCTGAAGCTCTGTTCTGGCACGATGACTGGACAGGCTTGGGTCCATTAATAAATCTTTTTGGTCCAGATGGTCCGCGAGTTCTAGGCTTGGGCTCCTTCTCCACCGTTTCTGATGCAATAGGGGAGGGTGCTTGGTTACTTCCTAGAGGTAGACATCGCATCACTTCTCTTATCAGGGCGTGTTTACCAGAAAATCCGACCACTCTTAACCCTGGCGTTACCGATGTATACTTGTGGAGAAATAATGCTAACTCTCCGCCTGGTCAGTTTAATGCTTCGAAGACTTGGAAGACCCTCTACCCTGCTCCTCCCCCGGTCCCATGGCATAAGGTGATTTGGTTCAAGGTAAGGGTACCTAAGCATGCCTTCCATGCGTGGGTTACCGTCCTGAATCGTCTTCCCACAAGAGACAGGCTTCAGCAGTGGGGACTTAATGTCTCCCCTTCATGTCTTCTCTGCAACACTTCAGATGAAAGCAGGGACCATCTCTTCTTTCGTTGTGCTTTTTCTCAAGAAGTCTTCTCCCCCTTTTTTAACCAGGCAAATCTCTCCCCTCCCACTGATTTCGAAGACGTTATCAAGTGGCTTCCCTCCTCGTCATCAAATGTCAAGGTTAGAACCATCTCCCACCTATTGGTTCAAGCCTTATCATACGTTTTATGGAAAGAAAGAAATTTGCGGCTTTTTACATCTTCTAGCAGACCACCCCAACTCATCATCAAAGAGATTAAAACCCTCATGAAAGCAAAGTTATTTGGTCTTGATCGCGTTCCACCTTCAGGCATCCCTTCTACTATGCAGTCAGCTTCAAGCAACTCAGCAACACATCTCCAACTTTGGTTCCACCATTTTGATTTTTGAAGCACTCTCTTCACCTCTTAGATGTTAAGCGTTTATGTCTTTATTCTTGTAGTTGGAAATATAGCCTCTTTGGAAGGTGTAAATAAATAAGGAAGTTTGTAGTAAAAAAAAAAAAAAAAATTGATGGGCCAACTTTGGGCTGGATCGATATGGATCGGGTTGGACTGCGTGGATCGGGTTCTGATACCATGTTAAGCTAAATGAGCTTCCAACCTAAAACCAATTGGCAATTAGGGAAGTTACCCATCCACCTTATATATTACTAAGGATCCCTTCCAACTACCGATGTGGGACAACTATGTGTCTAATACGCCTCCTCGAGATGATGGTTCTTTGAGCATCAATCTCGGAATGCTCGGGCAAAGATCGATGGGCCAACTTTGGGCCAGATCGATGGATCGGGTTGGAATTTGTGGATCGGGCTCTGATACCATCTTAAGCTAGATGAGTTTCTAACCTAAAACCAATTGGCAATTAGGAGAGTGGACCATCTATCTTATATATTATTAAGGATCTCTTTCAACATCCGATGTAGGACAACTATGTGTCTAATAGTAACTTGTAAGAAGGATATGCTTTTTTTTTGTGTGTATAGTCTGATACTGACAAAGAAACCTTTAGTATCAGACCATATATACTGATGAGTACTCGTCTATTAACTATGAACGAATAAGAAGAGTGAAATCATATACGCAAATATAGCATATATATAGCATATATATATATATATTTGCTCCAATATCCCTCTCTTAGTGATTTTCCCTCGTGTATTGGGGATGGAAATTTGTGGTTAGAGTTCGTCAACGCAACTATTTCTCCTTTTCGTTATATAATCTATCTATCGAAATATTATATACATTTATCTTTGTAAAGATACAACAAATGATTACGAATAAAAAAAATATGAATTACTTGATATTCTGGTATTTCATTTGTGTAGTGGGTGCGTTTATTTAACAATACACAGAAATGAATTAACTGTAGTTTCTAGTCGTAAAGAGTTTTACATAATTGAATAGTATAGCATATAGTATACCCCTTGGCTAAATCCTAAAAGATAGACATATGAATCTTATTGATTAATATTGACAACTCAGAACACTACAAATAATAAGAAGAAATTATGGAACTCCTAGTATTTGATATAAACATCTGAATATATCCGAGAAAAGTCAATGATTTCTAACAAAGTGAAAGAACAAAATATATACATATGTATATAAATTCGAATTGTTGCCAAAAAAAAAGTATATAGATTCGAACACCAACTTGATAATTAATGGTGTATGGACCATGCACTGTCTATGTACAGACCAGTGAGACAGCAATATCCGTGTGTAACATATTACATATATGCACATAGTATAAGAGATATAAAGCAAGGACAGGCTGCAAATTAAAATTACTTATAAAACTTCAGTTTAATGATTAAAACTAATTCACGTAGATATATATATATATATATATATATATATATATATAAACTAAAATAAAATCGATGTCAAGGGGTCCCTGAAGCTGACAATGTTCTACANTATTTTTATTATATAAGATAAATATGTCGATTTCGTCCAAAAACATGTTACGTTAAAATAACAAATGAGTGACGTTGTTGTCGGTATAATAATATTCACTATCGACACTACAAGTTACCTCTCTATTGAGACCAAGGATTAATATATAACAATTTAAATATTATATATATCATGGCTATTACAGAGATATTTGTCATAAACATCGTTTTAATCAACTATCTTCAATTATTCCTTAGACCGATTCTTTCTAATGAGACACCAAAAATAACAAATTTGGTGTTGAGTAGATAATGTTACCCCAAATTTGATGTAATACTATTCATCACACCAAATATTTCACATGCATATTATATTATATTTCATTTAATAATATAATTCAATTATTACGATTGATATGTTGAAATTTGTAACTTAACATAAATATAATGTACTATTTATTTTTTTTAAAAAATTATTTTGCATAATTAAAATAATACTATTTATTTTCAAGTAACAAATTAATAATTGATTATTATCATTTACTTTATAATTAACATATTTTTAATTTAAAATATCAATTATCTTTATGTAAGTTATCAGTAATGAGCAATTAATAATATAATATTATTGTAAAGTTAGATTTAATAGTAAATAATTAAAACTTTATGTAATATTATTAAATTTACCAAACATAAAATAACATTATTTTATAATGTAGTTAAACTTGTATTAATAACAAATATAAATTTTATTAAAATAAATATATTATTTTGTTCATAGCTAACAGTTTTCAATTTTATATAAAATAAATACACAAAAGGTATAATATTGTTAAACTAAAAATATTAAATATATTTTATAAACATAAAATTATAGAAATTTAACAAAAATAATTAATATGTATATAT
>OVBX01005369.1:0-13203 GCA_900406325.1 Erucastrum elatum
GGAAAACAAGTGACTCGTAAAAATGAATATGCAGTTGATGAATCAAGAAAACAAATCAAAGAACAACTAGTCTGTGAGTAACATAGTAAATGATAGGCATTACCTTAACAGTGAGACAGCATCTGCATCAAGGCAAAGCAGAATGAACAATTAGCAACAAATCAAAACAGAGCAAACAGAACGAAAGAGAAGGTAAGGAGCGAATGATAACGTACTCAATGAAATTATCATATTCAATGGCTCTGTTCTTGCCACCGCTTTTGTCGAATTTGGAAACAAGAAGATCCAGAATCATAGGAGAAACTGAAAACCCGAGGCTCAAAAGCGCATCTCTCAGCTCACTCACATCTATTCTCCCGCTCCTATCCTTATCAGACCTCTCAAAAATGGACTGAACCAAATCACATAAGCATCAGCTTCAAACAAATCTTGCTATATGTTACTAAAACTTTAAAAAATCAAAAACTCAAAACTCACCCTCCAGTTCTGAAGACTGTAGAAAAGAGCAGTAAACTCCTTAGGTCCTATAAACAACATAGATATTGCATAAGAGTCATTACAGAACACAGATTCAAAACCAGCCTAGCAAGAATGCAACTTGAATGTATTAATTATATGATATCTCAACTAGAACTATAATAATGAAAAACCAAAAGAACTCTCTTGCACGATATGACCCAACTAGTATTAATAATAAAAAAATGATTTTTGCCAAACCTAAAACACACAGAAGATGAAATGAACACTGAACAAGAACAGATCACTAGAGATACCTAACTTGACAAACCAACATTCCTTGTTGATTCTAATCGATTCAAAGGATATAGAAACGCTTACCTATTTTCATGGCATTGGTGTTGGTGAATAGATACATAAGAAGATGAACAGTTCTCATGCTGAACCTCTGCTGATAAGAAGAGAGAGCACCCTGAAGCTCCTTGTCATCAATGAACCCACTCCCGTCCTGATCAGCAGCCTGGAAGCAAGCCACTATGTTCGGATCCGTCCCCGGAGCAAAACCTGACGGAATCAAAGAAGCAAACGGACTTCCGTAAGATCCCTGAGGAGGAGGATAACCTCCGTATCCTCCTGGACGAGGCGGAGCACCACCGTAACCGTATTCAGGAACTCCCGAAGGCGGAGCAGCTCCGTATCCACCGTAAGGACGCGGCGGAGCACCGTAACCACCTCCGTACTCCGCAGGCGGTGGAGTAGCTCCGTAACCTCCTTGCGCCGGACGTGGTGCGGCACCGCCGTAACCGCCGTAATCCGAAGACGGCGGCGAAGCTCCGTAGCCACCGAAAGGCTTCTCCTTTGGCGGCGGGTTGAAGTCTCCCGGAGAAGGAGGCGCGTACGGTGGTGCGGAAGGAGCGCCGTAGGAGGAGGATTGGGGCTTCGACGATGCGCCGCCGTAGGGAACAGCGTAAGGAGAGGAGGAGGTCGACGATGGTGATGATCCGTACGGAGGATTGTAACCGTGACCTTGGTTCGTCGGAGGATTGTTTCGTGGCGGTTGATTGCCACCGCCGTAGCTGTAACCGTAGCCTTGACTCGTAGGAGGGTAACCTGATGACATCGCTGGAAAAGGTTTTTTTTTTCTATTACAGAGAAAAGAAAACGAACTTTTTTAGATCGAAGAAGAAAAGGTTTGACCTTTAGCCGTTTCAGACAAGATGAGGACATTCTTGTCATTTCGGCTTTTTGTTTCGAAGTATTTACAAGTTATGCCATTGGGATTGGATCTAACCGACAATCAGATTAGTGGTTGGGTTTACTAAAGAGTTCGGTTTAGTAACTAGAACTGGCTCTAATTTGGTAATGGTCTTTACAGCTTTACGAAGTTCGTTTGTTTTTTCCGTTTTCATTTCGATTTATTTTTAGATAACCAAATGATTTGATCTTCAGTAAATTAGACATTTGATTAAGAAATTAAGTAATATATAAACTCTCGTAGCATTTAATTTATAGAACACCAAAATCAAAATCAATTTGAACCAATCCAGTCTAACGATCCAGTCTACAATCAACCAAAACAAAATCTGGTCTAGTCGATTTAACTTGAAATAGATAAATATAATGTTTAAAAATCGATTACAACCGAAATAATCTTTAAAATCATATTTAGATAACTCAAAATGATTTATTCATTTTAAATCAGTTTATATTAATTTAAATTAGTCTAAATTGACTTAAAATTAAATTAAAAAACTAAAATGTCTAATATAAATATAAATTATTAAAAAAATAAATTAACACTTGGCTAAGATTTAAGTTCTTTATGTATTTCAAATAATTTATTTAGTTATTCGCGTGTAATTATCGCCAAAAAAATTGTTAAACATTGGATAAATATCATTAGCATAGTTCTTCTTCTACTTTTTCTGTATTATACGCAAACTAAAGATATACATTACCACGTTACATAAATTAAAAATAATAATTTACACATTTATCAGAGAAAATTAAAAGTTGCGACAAAAAAAAAACGAAAGGCTTTTGTCCTTTGCCGTTCCATGCTCCAAGTGAGGACCTGATTTCTCTCGTTTTATCTCTCTCTCTCTCTGGATCTCGATCTCACCGAGGAAGAACACGAAGAAGAAGAAAGAAAAACAACAACAACAATGTCGTCTTCGTCCTCCTCAAAGAAGCAAACCCTCTTCATCTCAACACTCATCATCTCATGGTACTCCTCAAACATCGGCGTCCTCCTCCTCAACAAGTTCCTCCTCTCAAACTACGGATTCAAGTTCCCAATCTTCCTCACCATGTGCCACATGTCCGCCTGCGCCATCCTCAGCTACATCTCCATCGTCTTCCTCAAGCTCGTCCCTCTCCAGCACCTCAAATCTCGCTCCCAGTTCCTCAAGGTCGCCACTCTCTCCGTCGTCTTCTGCGCCTCCGTCGTCGGCGGCAACATCTCCCTCCGTTACCTCCCTGTTTCTTTCAATCAGGCCGTCGGTGCCACGACGCCGTTTTTCACCGCGCTCTTCGCTTATCTCATGACGCTTAAGAGGGAGGCTTGGGTTACGTATGGTGCTCTTGTACCTGTTGTTGCAGGTGTCGTCATCGCTAGTGGGGTAAAGCTTTCATCTTTATTCTTCCTCTGTTTTTTGATTCTGTTGATAATAGCAACAATGCCATTGTTTTAGGATTTAGAGTTCTGGATTTGTAGAAAAGATGATACCTTTAAAGAGATTTTGTATATGTTCTGTGAAAAGGCTAAAACTTTGAATTGGGATCTTGAAATGTTATCTGAAAGCTTCAGCCTTTTATGGAATGAGATCTGATCTAACCTTTGTGCTCTCATTCTTTCTCCTGGAAAGTTGGTATTTTTTTTTAACTGTGTGTGATTAGGAGTTTATCAAGTTGGTTATATTACTTTCCTTGTTTTTTTTTGTTGTCTGATGTTTGATCTATGTTCTTAGTGTTTTTCTTTTTTTTGTTGTCTGATCATTGATCTAAGCAGTGTTTTTGTTTTTGTAGGGTGAGCCAGGGTTTCACTGGTTCGGTTTCATTATGTGCATTAGTGCAACGGCGGCAAGAGCCTTTAAATCTGTTCTTCAAGGCATCTTGCTTTCTTCAGAAGGGTAAATAATCGCAGACGAATTGACCTTAATTTATTCCTTTATAGTTCGCATTATGCAAGTAGTTAAATGAGCTAATCAGGAACCTTTTGTTACTCCTTTATAGTTTAGTTACATTCTGCANCATTATGCAAGTAGTTAAATGAAACTAATCAGGAAACTTTTGTTACCTAAACAAGACATCCCATAAATGATTAGTTTGGTAGGATGTTGCATATCAGGTTTTAAGATATTTAATTCATACAATTATATCTGTTAGTCTGTTACCAACCAATGATTGGCGCATTTGACAATATATACTAATATTTCTATATTTTCTTGGTTCAGGGAAAAATTGAACTCGATGAATTTGATGTTGTACATGTCCCCTATAGCTGTCGTTGCTCTTNGTTACATTCTGCAAGTAGTTAAATGATCTAAATCAGGAAACTTTTGTTACCTAAACAAGACATCCCATAAATGATTAGTTCGGTAGGATGTTGCATATCAGGTTTTTAAGATATTTAATTCATACAATTATATCTGTTAGTCTGTTACCAACCAATGATTGGCGCATTTGACAATATATACTAATATTTCTATATTTTCTTGGTTCAGGGAAAAATTGAACTCGATGAATTTGATGTTGTACATGTCCCCTATAGCTGTCGTTGCTCTTCTTCCGGTGACGCTAGTTATGGAACCAGATGTGATCAGCCTGACCTTGACGCTTGCAAAACAACATCAGTACATGTGGATACTTCTTCTGGTTAACTCGGTAATGGCTTATTCAGCCAATCTGTTGAATTTTCTAGTTACAAAACACACAAGCGCCCTCACTCTTCAGGTACGTTAAACCTAATTGCATCTTATATCCTTGCTGGAATCCTGGAGATGACAATGTTGATTTGTGTTTCACGATTTAATGCAGGTTCTTGGAAATGCTAAAGGAGCAGTTGCAGTGGTGATATCGATCTTGATCTTTCAAAACCCGGTTACGGTTATGGGAATTGGCGGGTACTCCATAACGGTGCTTGGGGTGGTTGCTTACGGAGAGACAAAGCGCAGATTTAGATGAACTATCTATCCAGCAACATAGAGCTTCCCTCCCTCTCTCCTATGTTTGTTTCTTCGTCTGTTTTTCATCAAGACTCATTAATTAGTGATTATTTTTTGTAACTATTTCATATTAATATACGCACTATATAGAATTATGTATCAGACTATGTTAGAGATTATATGATGAGAAGCTATTGTTGTTCATCTCCACACAACCACCTCTGCCTTTCTGTATTTCCTCTGTTTGGCTTTTGTGTATTTGTTCAAGTCCTATATTCTCTGTCTCAAACTCAGACCCCAGTGGTCTTTTTTAATAATACAAACCAGCGTTAAGAAATAAAACATCAATTAAGCCAATATAAATTGTTGCTTCATCCACAATAAAGCTGAGCTTCCTCTATAAGAGACCAAATAAAAATTATAAAGATAATGAAAACACCTGATTCATTTAGCAGAGACAAGAACAGAACCAGAGTATAAGACTTTTAAACAAGATGATGAGAGAGTATCATCAAGTTTGAAGACAGCATCGGACCATTCGACCTTACCCCAAATCTCTCCTTGTTTCCTCAGCAAGGAGATCTCGGCAGACCAAAGAGTGGGGTACAACTTCCAGAAGATGACAATGTTACCAGCAGAGTTGGTGCAGAGTCTGCATATATCAGTATCATAATGCTCTTCCAAACCCTTGACTTGTTTCCAACGCAACTCGTTAGGATCACACCACATTATTCTCCCGACAGGAGCACGACAGAATAAAATCTTCCCAACAGCACACCAATCCTTTCTCTTTCCTAGAAAAAGTTCTCTTGTTCTGCCCATTCTCCAACACGTCAACATTTCAGGAGGATCTATAGCCGGGAGCGGTGCCCACATGGGCACTATCTGTTATGAAATGTATTTTCCCATATCTCTTTACAATGTACAATAGGAGTTATATATACAAAGGACTTAGGGTAGCCAATAACTATACATTCCTAAAGTGATATCGTATGAGATATTCTCAAGAGATACGATGAGATACGATATCTCTGACACGCCCCCTCAAGATGGAGCAGGTGAAACCACTCCAATCTTGTCTCGTAACTCCAAGAATCTTGCGCGAGCTAGTGGTTTGGTTAGTGCATCAGCAAGCTGATCGCGAGTATGGACATGAGCTACTGTCAATGCGCCATGTTGTACTTGATTGCGTACAAAGTGGTAATCAATGGCAATGTGTTTCATTCTTGAATGAAAAACTGGGTTTGCACAGAGAAATGTGGCTCCGACATTGTCACAGAAGATGATCGGAGCAGAAGGTAGTGATATCCCAAGTTCGGAAAGAAGACTACAAATCCAGTTTATTTCAGCTGTGGCATTAGCAACACCCCGATATTCAGCCTCCGTCGAGGACCTAGCAACACCATTCTGTTTCCGTGATGACCAAGAGACAGGATGCTTGCCAAGGTAGATGATATAGGAGTTGGTGGAGACATAGTCATCAGAGTCGCCTGCCCAATCAGAGTCAGAGTAAGCTTGAAGAACTAGTTTGTTTGCCGAGGAGAAGAAAATGCCATGAGTCGGAGTGCCAGCTAAGTATCTGAGAATTCTTTTAGCCGCTTGCCAATGATCTTCGGTTGGTGAGTGCATGAACTGCGAGAGCTTGTTGACTGCAAAGGCGATGTCAAGACGGGTGAATTGGAGGTATTGGAGACTTCCAATAAGCTGTCGATACTGAGTTGGATCCGACAGTGTTGTACCAGAGTGAAGATGTAATTTTGGTGAGGACGCCATAGGAGATGTAACCGGTTTCGCGTTCAACATATCATAGCGATGTATTAGATCCAATATGTACTTTCTTTGGTTGAGATGGAGACCCTTTGCAGACCGATGAGCCTCTATACCAAGAAAGTAGTTCAAGTCTTCAGGGTCTTTGATCGAAAAACGTTCGGCCATAAGTGTCAAGAAGCGTTGAATTCCTGCAGATGTGTTTCCAGTGACCAGTATATCATCGACGTAAATAAGAACATATAAGGTCTGGGTTCCCGTGTTGAGGATGAACAATGATGTATCTGCAAGGGAGTTTTGAAAACCTAAGCTTAGGAGGAAGGTCCGTAACTCAATGTACCACGCTCTAGGTGCTTGTTTGAGACCGTAAACGGCTTTGTGAAGACGCCATACATGATCAGGTTTGTCTGAATCAGTAAAGCCCGGCGGTTGATCCATATAAACTTCATCGGTGAGGGTTCCTTGAAGGAAGGCATTGTTAACATCCAATTGCTTTATAGGCCAAGCGTTGCTGACTGCAATATCCAACACGAGGCGTAACGTTGTTGATTTGATCACCGGGCTGAAGGTGTGGACATAATCTCTTCCCAGCTGTTGATTATAACCTTTTGCAACGAGACGCGACTTACAGCAGCGATGGGTGCCGTTGGCGTGGTACTTGTTTGTGTATAGCCATCTGCAACCCACAACATTGTACTCAGGTTGTCGAGGTACAAGTTCGAAAGTACCGTTCCGCACAAAAGCATCTATTTCAGTGGACATGGAACCCCTCCATCGCTTATCTTTAAGTGCTTGAGTTACAGTACGCGGTTCGGTAGGAAATGATGACGAGAGAGTAGCAGAGTAGTTGTATCGTGGGTTTGGCTTGTTTATGTGATTCTTCCGGCGCGTGAGCATAGGGTGATTGTTAACAGGTGCAGGAGGAGCTGACGCAGAGGAGGAAGATGACGACTGTTGTTGTGGAGATACAACCGGAGATGTTGCAGGTGTGCTGTTAGAAGTCGTGGGGTCTGTGTGAGACGCAGTGGAGTTGTCATCATGACCAGAGGCAGCGTCGGGTGTAATCTCTGCATTTTCAGTATCACTGTTAGTAACACTAAGCAAAGGAGATGAAGAATTAACCTGTTCCGTCGGGTGAGAATCAGAGCTCGAGGTGCCCGTTTGCTCCATGAGTGGCGGTTGTGGTGTGGGTTGGTTTGGGTTAGGTGGTGTAGGAATGGTGGGAATAATTGTTACTGGTGGAGATGGATATGAGGGCGTAGGATCAGGGCTATTTTGGTTAGGCTGGGGAGTGGAATTTGTTTTGAAAGGGAAGATATTTTCATCAAACCGAACATGACGAGACACATAGATGCGTCCAGTGTTGCGTTGAAGACACAGATATGCACTTTGTGTCTGAGAGTATCCAATGAAGACACACGGGGTTGAGCGATCTTCAAGTTTGTGGCTTGTATATGGGCGTAACCATGGGAAGCAGAGGCTGCCAAAGACACGGGTTTTGTTGTAGTTTGGATGGGTTCCGAATAGTTTGTGTAGTGGAGTCTCCATATCGATGACAGCAGTAGGAAGTCGGTTTATGAGATAGGTAGCAGTGGAGAGCGCATAGGTCCAATATGATTTGGGCATGTGGGCATGGGTAAGCAAGGTGAGACCGGTTTCGACAACATGTCGATGCTTGCGTTCCGATACTCCATTGTGTTCTGGTGTATGTGGAGGAGAGGTGAGGTGAGAGATTCCTGCTTCAGTAAGTTGTTGCCGAAGTGCCACAAATTCTCCACCATTGTCCGAGTATAATGTTCCTATTTTTGTTGAGAATTGATTCTCCACAAGAGCTTTGAAAGCTTTAAAGGTTTCCCGGACTTGAGACTTCAGCTTAAGGGGATACAACCATGTATAACGGCTGTAGTGGTCCACAAGTAGAAGATAATATTTGAATCCATCAACTGAAGTTAGTGGAGAACTCCATAGGTCAGTAAAAATAATTTGAAGAGGTCGAGAGGAATGGATAGTACTTTGGTGAAAAGGCAATTTGTGAGTTTTATTGATAGCACAATCTGAACATAAAGTAGATTCTGATACAGATTGAGAGCAAGGTAAAGAGAAATTTGAAACAATGGTTTTGAGAATAGAAGCAGACGGGTGTCCTAGGCGATAATGCCAATCAGACAATTTATTTTTGGGTGGAGAGGAAGTAAAAAATGCTTGAAGGGTTGAAGGGTTGGCTGGCCACTCATAAAGCTCATCCTTGGTCTTGCCTTGGATTAACGGGACCCCCGAGCTGAGATCCTTCACCTGAAAAGAGGCAGGGAAAAATTCAACAGACACCTTGTTAGCATTACAAAGGCGATAAACTGAAATGAGATTCTTTTTGATGTTTGGCACACAAAGAACATTATTCAAGGATAAATTTCTTATGGCTGAGGGCAGAGAGACAGAACCAGTATGTGTTATGCCGAGACCAGAACCATCACCAATCAGCACGGAGTCATCTCCATGGTAAGGTTGATGAATCGACATATTGTGAAGATCACTTGTGAGGTGATGGGTTGCGCCAGAGTCCATAAGCCAAGCAGTCGATGGATGTTGCGCCGAGACAGCAAGGTTTGCACGCGGTTGCCAAGGACGGAAAGGTGAGGAGCTGGCTGGAGAGTATTGTTGCTGAGCCAGCTGAGGTATTTGGGGGCATCTCCTTGCACTGTGACCAAAGACACTGCAGATTTGGCAACGCCCTTGGTATCCCTTCGATTGCTTGTACTCCTGTTTCGGAGGATACGACTGGTGGGACTTGCCGTTGTTGTTGTTGTTCCAGGTGGCGTTGTTCCCACGCTGTTGGTGGGGCTTTGAGCGAGTAGTGGCCATGTTAGCCGTTACTGGAACAGAGGAGACAGCAGGAGTGGATGTCGCTAGCAGCTTTGCCTCCTTATTGATCAGTTTCTCGTGGATCTCAACTATGGATGGGGTTGTGTCTCTGCCTTCAATCTGCTCCGCAACAGTCCTGTACTCGTCAGGTAAACCATCAATGACGTGCTCTATCATGTCTTCGTGATCCATAGGTTTGCCAAGTAGAGCTAGTTGGTCAAAGCGGCTAGTTAAGCCTCTCATATACTCATCGATGCTCTTGTCTCCTTTGGTAAAGCTCTTGATTTGCATGCGGAGCTGTTGAATATGACCACGGGTCGGAGTTGCATAGGTGGAACTGAGTGACTTCCAGACCTCTTGAGACGTCTTGGTGTTTGTGATGAGTGCTTGGATGGTTGGAGATAAGGTGCCGATCAGTCCGCTATAGATTAAACGATCCTGTCGCCTCCACTTGGTGAAGTCGGGATTCACCGTGGTTTGATTGTCAACCGTGAGTGTCTGAGCCGGGGCTGGTGTTGATCCGTCTACATATCCCGCGAGATCGTACCCGTCAAGGAGAGCATGAACTTGAAGACTCCAAGTCATGTAGTTGGTGGATGTGAGTTTGTTGACGTTAACCATGTTGACATTAAGGAGAGGTTTGGTGGTGTCGACTTCATCAAAGTGAGCATTAGCAGACATGGTGAATGAGAGAGGTTGAAGAAAGCAAAAGCTTTGTGAAGAAGAATAATGTGACGGCGTTGAAAAAAATAGGGTAATCTTAGGCTCTTGATACCATGTTATGAAATGTATTTTCCCATATCTCTTTACAATGTACAATAGGAGTTATATATACAAAGGACTTAGGGTAGCCAATAACTATACATTCCTAAAGTGATATCGTATGAGATATTCTCAAGAGATACGATGAGATACGATATCTCTGACACTATCATTTAAAAAAAAAAAATTGAGTTACAGTTAGAAGACGTTATCAAAAATAATTTGTTTAAGGAAAAAAAAAGAACTTTTACTTGACATCAAGTAGAAGCTTTCACCCCTCTTGTCAACCGCGTAAACCTTCTCCTCCTCCTCTATGACCACACTCTGATCGATAATGAATCCCGACATGGGGTTAAACCAGTTACGCCAAGTTTGTCTCTTTAGATCGAAAACCTCTGACCAATATCTGGAATCAGCTTCCTGTCCTAACCCACCAGAAACGTATATCTTCCCGTCGACGAGGCTCGCTGATGCGGAAGCACGAGCCATCTTCATGGATGGGACACGGTTCCACTTGTGAGAGAAACAATCAAGAAACCATACATCACTAGTGTGACGACCGTTTATGAGTCCACCCAAAACATAGATACCTCCATCCACCGCCACGAAAGATGATGATTCCGGAGCCTGGTTAGGGTTTGAAGGGATAGGGTTCAGGCGATGGTGGTGAGTGTTGAGGATGAACCAACGTGGTGGTGGGATTGGTTCAGCAGAAATGCGCATGCATACGTAGAGACACGTCTCGGTGCAACCCATCTTCCGTCTCAGTTCCAAGAGCTCAGGGGAAGATATGAGAGAGCGTGGCTCTTTGAGGCGATAGCTAAGGCCGCTAGGTCAAATCTGGAGATCTGAGCGAGGCAGTTAACTACCATGTCATCTGGTAGTGACCATAATCCAGACGACGGAGTCACTTTCATCTTCTTGCCCGGTGGTGGTGGTCTTTCTTCCTCCATTGATTCGATTACAAAAGAGTTTTGTAGGATCGGAGCTCTATGTTTTTATTAAGAATTTTTTTTCCAATATTAATTAGGATCTTTACAAAGTTTATTTTCTTTTTGTTTTTTTTTCAGATTATAATTTCCCTTAATATGTCAAAAATAATATATATATATTCATCACAATTATAAAATTAGGATCTTGATCTTTCAAAACGGTTATGGGAATTCGCGGGTACTCTATAACGGTCCTTAGGGTAGTTGCTTACGGTCTGTGGAACCAGACGTGATAAGCCTGACCTTGACGCTTGCAAAAATCGTATTGAAATGGAAGCTACGGCAACAGCTTGGAGGCCTAACACACTGGTGAAGACGAGTTCTGTTTTGTTTTTCTTTTGGCTTTGTGTATTTGCTCAAGTCCTATATTGTTCTGTCTCAAACTCAGACCCCAGTGGTCTTTTTTAATAATACAAACCAGCGTTAAGAAGTAAAAAGACATCAACTAAAGCCAAAATATAACAGAGTTCAATAAGAGAGACCAAATAAATCACAGTGCACAAGACACATGATTCATTTAGCAAGAGACAAGAACAGAAGCAGAGTACAAGACTTTTAAACCAGATGATGATGATGAGTGTGAGAGAGTATCATCAAGTTTGAAGACAGTATCGGACCATTCGACCTTACCCCAAATCTCTCCTCCCTCACGTTGTAAGGAAATCTCGGCAGAACAAAGCCAAGTGTGACGAACACGGGAGATCCAGAAGATGACAATGTTACCAGCAGAGTTGGTGCAGAGTCTGCATATACGAATATCACAATACTCCAAACCCCTGACATGTTTCCAATGCCGCTCATTAAAGTCGCACCATAGTATTCCCTCGCGAGGACCACGACAGAACAAAAGCTTCCCTATAGCACACCAATCGGCCCTGTTTGGGTGAACCTTGCGTGAAGAGCATCTACCCCAAGTTTGGGACTTTAAATCGAAAACCTCTGCCCAGTTTTTGGGACCTTCCTCTTCTTTACACCTCCCACCACAAATGTATATCTTCCCGTCCACGAGGCTTGCTCGTGCGGAAGCACGAGGCATCTTCATGGACGGGACACGGTTCCACTTGTGAGAGAAACAATCAAGAAACCATACATCACTAGTGTGACGGTCGTTTATGAGTCCACCCATAACATAGATACCTCCATCCACCGCCACGAAAGAGGATAGTTCCGGAGCCTGGTTAGGGTTCGAAGGGACAGGGTTCAGGCGGCGATGGTTAGGGTTTAGGACGAACCAACGTGGGCTACCAGAGATGCGCAAGCATACGTAGAGACACGGCTCGATGCAACCCATCCGCCGTCTCAGCTCCAAGAGCTTAGGGGAAGATACGAGAGCACGGTGGCTCTTTGAGGCCATAGCTAAGGCCGCTAGGTCAAATCTCGAGAGCTGAGCCAGGCAGTTAACTGCCACGTCATCTGGCAGCGAACATAAGCCAGACGACGACGGAGACACTTTCATCTTCCTCTTCTTCTTCTTCGATGGTGGTGGCGATTCCGGTCTTTCTTCCATTGATCGATATCGTTTACAAAAAAAAAGAGTTTTTGTCTTGATCGGAGCTATATTTATATTGGATAATTTCCTTTTACAAAATTTCCCTTCTATGTCAAAAAATTATATTTCTCTATATTATTTCCGTTTTGGGAATGCTAAAGGAGCAGTTTGCATTGGTGTTATCTCGATTTTGATATTTCAAATTTCGGTTATGGGAATTGGCGGGGACACTCCATAACCGTCCTTGGTGTAATTGCTTACGGAGAGACAAAACGTAGATGTAGATGAACTATATATATATATTCAGCAACATAGCTCTTCCCTCTCCTATGTTCGTTCTTCATATGTTTCATCAAGACTCGTTAATTAGTGATTTTTTTTGTAACTATTCTTATTAATACTAGGTAAGGAGCCCGAGGTAAGGAGCCCGTGCGATGTCGCACGAAAACTCATTTTATAAAAATTAATTTTTACATTGCCATATAAAATTTTACAAATGTATCAAAAATATTCAACCTATTTTGGTCCTATAAATATATTCAATCATGTTTTCAGTTTTTAAAGTATTTAAATTATTTATTTCCAAAAAAATTTGAATCAAATATTTCAACAATTATTTATATATATTAAATTGTCATCTGTATCGTTTCCAAAAAGTGTGAGCAAAAAATTATGATTGTTCAAATTGAACTTCGTCATCTTCCAATCTGTA